>JAUELF010265903.1:0-20269 GCA_031471495.1 Clinocardium nuttallii | reverse complement strand
ATGTATGCATTCACATTTATATATATATCAACAACAACAGACGCATCATCGCATAGGGGCGTTCGGTCATGTTAACTCCTTCCCACATATAGACGCTGTATGACGCCTCTGCAGCAGTCGTCTTTTTTCTAAACATTGTGGCGAAAGAAAAAAATGCTCTCTCCCTTTGCCACAATATTTTCAACTCTATGTTATAATTAACTTCTAATTTACGGAGATTTTCCAAGTATTTTGACAGTGGCACAGAGGTAGATCGTCGGCCTCTTGTGTCAAAGGTCCCGGGTTCGAGTCCCGTGATGAGCGGGTTCTTTCTTTGGGATTTTTCCACACTAACGGCGCGAGTACTGGTTAAGTATCCAGGAAGCAGACTTCGAGCGTGATTAATATAAGCTTAAAGCTTGTTCGCAATCGATATAAAATAAATAAGTTTAAACTAAGTATTTTCCTAGATGATTTCAAAGTCGTCTGCTGCATATTCTAAGTATGTGGGGAAGTATTAACAACTACAAAGAAAATAATTTTAGTGAGGGTTTAAACATAAATAAATGATTATATACAATAAATTTAAATCTGACAGCAGTGATGAGCATTCACTGTAGAAGTGGTTGATATGACATATTTAAATGGCTGTCCATTCTCGTGTTACTTAAGTGGTTGATATGACATATTTAAATGGCTATCCATTCTCGTGTTACTTAAATATATGTTACGACGCGGGCTGTAAATCGGGATCGACACTCATGTGCTAACCAAATAATCATGAGAACCAAACAGCCAATACTGTAATTTGGTATCGACCGGTCAGAGTTCGAACCTTTGACCTCCCGCACTCGAGGCAGACGCTCTACAACTTAACAACCGGGGCGTTTTTATATACATGTAATATGCACATAGACGCATTTGCGACAACTGTAGATAACTGTCAGTTAATGGACTGGTCGATATAATGTTGCTTTCATACGTATGCTGCTGCATGCATAAACACATAGACGCATCTGCGAGAATTGTAGATCAGTTAATGGACTGGTCGATATAATGTTGCTTTCATACGTATACTGCTGTATTCATAAACACATAGACACATGTTCGACAACTGTAGATCAGATAATGGACTGGTCGATACAATGTTGCTTTCAAACGGATACTGCTGCATTCATAAACACGTATACGCATTAAAGACAATTGCAGATCAGATAATGGACTGGTTTATACAATGTTGATTTCAAACGGATTCTGCTGCATCAATAAACACAAAGACGCATTTGCAAGAATTGTAGATCAGATAATGGACTGGTCAATACAATGTTGTTTTCATACGGATTCTGCTGCATGCATACACGCATAGACGCATCTGCGATAATTGTAGATCAGAAGAAGGAATGTTGTTTTCATACGGTTACTTCTGCATGCATACACAAATAGACAATTGAAAATCAGATAATGGACTGGTCGAAACAATGTTGATTTCAAACGGATTCTGCTACATACATAAACACATATACGCATTAAACACAATTGTAGATCAGATAATGGACTAGTCGATACAATGTTGCTATGTCTGTTTCTGGCAATGTTTTTCTTTCTTTTTGGGATTTAACGACTTTTTTAACAATTTTAAGTTTGTCCTTCTCGTACCAGTGCCCACACAACAGTCTTTTCAACCGGCTGCTTTTCCACACATATAATTAGCCCATTGATGAATGACGCTTACCGCGGTTATCAAACGATGTCCGAGCTTGGGATCGAACTCATAATTCTAGATTGACAACCCGCGTCGCTGCCAACTGTACTAACGGGGCTTGGCGCATTCACGTGAAGATAGCAAAATATAAACGGAACTTACTTCTTAGAGCCCACATTTCTCCGTTCAATAGTCCGAGCAAAACCTCCTTAAAGTTATCTAAGCAGATTCTGCTAACGTTATACTCGCCAGCCTCGAGCGCTCCCAAAGTCTTCTGGGCAACATCTGCATATCCGGCGGATAGGAAATTCTGGTTTGAGAAAGCTGTATACAAGTTGTTGAACGGTTCCCTGGCGTTCTGTGCGGACGAAAATCCCTTCGCAACGCTTTGTAACTCCTCGACATTCTTTCTAAGGGAAGTAATGTCGAAGTCGTTTCTGCGCACTCCTTGACGTTCACATTTTATAGAGTTATAACATAAAATAAGTTGGACGAACGTTAATATTAAAATCCTTTCTCTCATCTTTAATCGTTGTTCTTAATAAAAATCTTTTTTTTAAAGAATAACTTAAAATAACTTCCTTCAAGTATTGTTATTTAACTAATATTTTAAAACGACAAATCATTCAAATTTTGTGATTTAACGAATATTTTATAACGATAAATCACTCAAGTACTGTTATTTAACGAACATATTTGTTGTGAGTACAAACTTTTGTATAATTTAACTCCTTTCAATAACTTGTCTCTTGTCAATTAGATTAAAATGTATTTAACGTCCCAGTTAAATACTTGACCCCGGCACCTGAGGAAAACCGACCTTCTAGTACGTTGCAACAACCGATAAGATATAGATCAGCCACTGCCTCTTTTAAGTCCGATAAAGATCTTCGCAATATAGTCATACAGGCCGATAACCTTTTCAAAAATTGTATGACGAAAATCAACCCCAACTAAGCTAAAATGTTATTTTGCGGTCAACACTGGCTTTAATCTAAAAAATCTCAAAGGATCAGTTTATGTGTGACGTATGATCATCAAGGGATTGTGAAACATAGGCTGATAAGCTTGTTATACTGACGTATAAAAAGGACCGCTCGGATGCGAGTTGTGGTTTCCTCCTTTCTATCAATCGGGATTCATTCGGCTATTTCCGGATATAGATATCCGACATGCGCAAATAAAATGGCTGATTTCCGGTTAACATTTACTCCAAATAGACATAATTTATGCGGACTGATTTGGATACAATCGTACATGTATATATAAATTGGGAAATATATACCAGAATATAACCGGAATGTTTTACCAATTTTAGGTAAAATCAAGATCGACGAGATCTAAGATTAATATACGAGAATCGCCGAGTGTCCGATTTCCCAATGTAAACAAGTCTGATGACCTTTTTGCAATGACGCGGTTTAAATATACAGTCATCATGATATGAGCCGTGGCGCGAGAAAACCAACATTATGGCATCTGCGTAATGTATCGACCAGATCAGCCTGCGCTGTCCGCGCAGACTGATCCGGGCCGACACATTCCGTCTCCGAGGGATAGAGGTATAGGGAAATTATTCCTGAAACAGAAAATTCACAAGAGGCGAAAAGTGTCTGTCCGGGTTAGCCTGCACAGCTTGCTTATGCTGATCAGGGTCGACACTTTACGCAGAGTCCACAATGTTGGTTTTCTTGCGAGACGGCTCATATCATTTTGATATGTGTACGTTTTCAAAGCTATTCAAATTCCAGTTATAATATGATAAACACTGACAGATGTGTTACATACCTACATAACACTGCCCAAAATAAGTACAAGAATGTCTTTTCTCACGTGTTGTTACCAAATATGAAACCTCCCTGCATAGATGCAGAATTCCAAGGTCTGGTTTTGAACGTAAACGGCAGTATCATACATACATAGAGGTCAATACACATACGACATTTAAGAGTGATTTATGAATGTCTTTTCTCAAAGATGTTGCAATTAAATATGAGACCATCCTGCGTTAAATGCAGAATTCCAAAATCTAGTTTTAGAACGCAATATAGAGTATCAGATCTTATAGAAGCCAGAATACCTACGACTTGTGATTTATAAATGTATTTTCTCCAAGATATTACTGAGGCCAATAACACTTTAAAGCGTGATTTATAAATGTCTTTTCACAACGATTTTGCAATTAAATACGAAACCTCCCCGCGCAAATGCAGAATTCCAAGATCTGGTTTAAGAACGTTACCAAGAGTATCACACAATGAGATCAGAGAATACCACATCGTGAACGTTACGCTACATTGACATCAGTTCATCTAACGCGGAATTCCAGCTATCTCACGCCATGTCTTTACAGTTGTATCAAATGCAACAGTTTTGCATACTGGTGTATGATAGTCCTAGGCACGGGAAAAACAATTCGGATTTAAATTTGCATCAGATAACTTAGATGGCTTGAAACGGCGCGTGTACCATGTTATAAAGTCCTAATCTAATGCCTGAACCATTCGAGGTGGTTACTCAACAAAACCTTCTCAGCGAGACGATTCCTTTGAGTACCCTCATCATACTGATAGGTTTAGATGAGTAATAAAGGATATATTGTGGGACCAAAGAACAATGCACTTCTCCTGTATATATGACAATGTAGCCGTTTGTATAATATACATTGTATATATATATGTGGTATGATCTTCATGACCGTATCATGGTCGGCAATGGTTGTCTGGAATCTAGTTGAAATTGTTATATGGCATTCCGTTCAATATATTCTGACAAGACTGCATTGAGATAGAGGCGCGGGCAAGTCTGATTCACCACTTTGTACTCTTGCCAGAAGGTTCGTTTCCCGTTGGCATGGACTTTTTGAACGGCAATACCAGTTATATTTTGCCAGAAGGTGGATTTGCCGTTGGCGTGGCTTTTTGAACGGCAATACCAGTTGTATTTTGCGAAGCATGCACGGATTGCATTTCGCAACTTGTGTTACAAACTGTCTCAGCTTTAATTAAATTTCTGAAATACGATTTAGCATCTGTCTGCTTCTCTTGAAAAATATGTCATATACCAGTACATGTATTGCAAAAAAAATAATCTCGTTTTTATATATCATAGTATCAGTTCTTATCTCTTTATTTCTCTCCTTCTTTAAGTTTTATCTTCTTTGTATATTTATTTTATTGATATTTTGATCGCCGTTTTTGTCTTTCAATATTCCATTCAATTTTGAGAATGAGTAAGTACATTGGCTGGCCAAACTTCACTAAATAATTAACCAAAACCAGTAATACTCTCTACAAATATCCAATATTTAGTGATCATCTTTCTCAATCTCTACGAATATAACTTCATTTCTAATAAACACATGTTGACAAAAAACAAACACAATTTTTATATACAAAATAGCTTGGAATTGTTTAATTGTATGTTTTACTCCAGCGCTTCTTTTCTAAAGCGAGTGATGGCTAATATTCAGTACACACTGTTTGCAGCTTTAGATTCTTAGGTTAATTGGTAATGTCGTAATGTACCACGACATCATTTTCAAATGCAAAACAAACAGTTTAGAGCATGAGGATACGTCACCAATTATGTCATGATGTATTTAAACATGAACAAGAAAGTACTGAGTATCAATATGCACTGGTGCTGTTATGTTATAGTTGTAAAATCAATCAAAATCTGTTAACATCTAGTGAAATCGATTTCTTATATCAATCCTGACTGTTCTAAACGTCAGAATCGGAAGAAGAAAATACGTTTAAATATAAGTCAACGTCTAATTCAGAAATAGATCTCACTTTCTTTCTATGCCATTAGTCATGTGAAACATATATAGTGTATGTGTTTATTGTTTGTATGTGTGCGTGAGAGAGAAGATGCAAAGTGTCATACTTATGTTGTCGTCCAATTAATTGGTGGTCACGGGTATCGCATTTATATGCCCGAAAGAGTCCTTAATTGGTTCATTCAAATATGATATTCCATTCTATTCTATTTTGACGGAGATTTCAGTTTTACGTTGTTACATCGTTTCCTTCCTGCTATGCAGCTCAGCTCAAATACGTGACAAGCTTTCTTAATGACTGTTACACCACATAAATATATCATCTGTCAATGGCGGGTCTTGTTACACTGAATGGATTTTCCTGGGCACTCTACCCGTTTGAAGTTGGATCGCGTCTCAGTGATGTAGACGCATCAGAATCTAGTTCTCGCTGGGAAGCTTTGCGGGTGACAGCCAAGGAATTCACACATTTGTTTTTTCGCCGCATCTGTATTGCGAAAGCGGGGGTCTTAAGGAATCCTCGCATTAATGTGTCAACATGTGCAGGGGGTATGGGAGTACACTAAGTGAAGTAATTTGTGTGAAGGGTGTTTAACGCCACTCTCAACAGTAGTTCAGTTATATTAAAGCGTTTCCTTGTTACGATACCAGTACTACTGATACACGTATTCTGACGCCGATGTTTTAGTCGTAATATTATATCCGAGACTACCATAAGCGACAAGGAGGGAAGCCATATCTGCAATTTTAAAGTATTATGTATGACTCGACCAAGTAAGCGCTACAGTTCTAGTTTTCTTCAGTTGTTTTTGTCTACGCCTCATCTTTATATAGAGGGCTTGGTGTGAAATAGTTGTAACAAAAAGCCTTTTTTGAAAACCCTAGTTTAGAGCCAATTTTGACCCCTTTGTAAACAATGCAAATGTAGGTGCCATTGCTCAGAACGAGCAATGGCACCTAAACTTCCAATGTTTACAAAGACAAATGATTTAACGCTTTTAAAGAATTTATTGCGAGCTGATTAACCTTGGTAAAAAAAAACCACCAATTTTAGTTACAACCGTTTCACGCCAAGCCCTCGATATGTTAGGAAAATGAAGGCTATACAGAGTTTGCAATCTCCTCAAATGCAGCATGATGCCTTAATGGGGACCTCTCAAGTTTTGCCATGCTCTCTACATGTATTGACGTCAGAGAGCAATTCATTCAACTTGATTTTTAGACAGCAATACTTTGAGTAGTTCTAATAAGACAACAAAACAATTGTTATAATATAACTTCCATTTTGGTTAAAATTGCATTAGAAATTAGATTACAGATACTAAACTGTTAATTTGTATCGGCTGTATAATGTATTGTTTTTGATGAATCTATTTTACATCCTTGATTTTATTCACTGTTTTCCATTTCAAACAGACGTGTCTGTATTTTTTCCTGGATGTATGCTATGTTTAGCCATGGCTATATACAGTGTATAGGTCTAAATAAACGTTCTGTTCTGTTCTTAATATTCGATACCGAGACGCACACTGACAATTACTGTTTAAGCGAAGCCCATGTTCACGCCCTTTCGATGCGGTCTGTAATTACCTGATTAGGGAGGTGTGTCGAAGGGAGATAATTAAGGGTCATTTGATGTAAAGACGGACAGTTTGATAGTTTAATAAGTATTTACGCTTCCCCCAGACACCTGCATGTATGCACGGCGTGAAATGTCACCACGGGTATACTCCGTTATACTCGCACGTCTGTGTGAAACACACAACCATTGGCATTTACATTGTTGCGGTATGTCGGTTGTGTTTGTCCCCACAAACTTTTACATACATGTAGATGCGTCTTATAAAGTTAAATAATAGTTTCTCATTTAGGTGTACAAAGCTTCATCCGGTTGTTGCCTTTTTTTTTTATTTAAACGGCGAATTTTCAAACTTCAAATTCTGTGAAATACGTTTAAATCATAACCGTTGAAATCACCTAGGTAATAATCGGCTTATGCAAGTTTCACTTCCATTAAAATCCTCATTGTAACATTCCGTAAACAAGTATTTTTCATTGAAACAGCAGATTAACAAATGTTAAACTCGGTAAAGGCGAAATGTTATTTTTACATTGAAACATCAGATTAACAAAAGTTAAAATCTATAAAAGCGAACTGTTATTTTACATTGAAACATCAGATTAACAAAAGTTAAAATCTATAAAAGCGAACTGTTATTTTACATTGAATGACAGGTGTCAGTAACTAGCCCTGGTATAACATGGAGGACCCGAAACACGTCATCCGAATTTATTGGACATTTCAAATTACGGGGACAGATGTAGGGGCATTAATTCTTCCAGAGAAATTAACCCGGGTCTTTGATTGTGTCTCTACATGCTCTGTTATTAGCAATTTATCGAAGATTTATTATCTGGCTTTGTTTTAACGATCGGCCTCGAGGTAGTTCGTACTATTAACAACGAATTTCTAATTTAAGCTAACATTTTTCTCAAATTTGGAAACAATTATTGATTCATTTTGTCATTTTAGATTTTATATACACAAACAATATATAAAATAAATTTCGAGATGTAAACTAATAGTTAGATTAGATGTCAAACCTTCCTTTAATTTATTTCATCATTACTAAATCTTGTCAAATCGAGCAAAATATTGCGCTTTTAATGTGCGACATTTACGATCCGATTTGTACAGGTCTAAATCTGTTTTGTAATTTAAATTTAATATTTTGTTGGCAGTTTTAATCGTTGTTATATAACAATACATGTCATCTGTTTATATGGCAGAAACACTATTTTACGTCAGTCTACATATTGTGGTCTACACGCAACTCAACTCAATGTTTTTCGGCAAATCGGCACATAATCGCCATCGGACATTGACACGTATATCATATACACCTAAACAATGGTTCAATGACGCAAACATACGTTAATTAACATAATATACATTTACATACAAGCGCACAAGGATTATTTCTAATATGAAATAGATTAAAATATTCAGCTCCAGATAAGGAGGGGTATTCAGCTCTTTTTCCCACAATTTCTCTCTTACTATTAAAGCGAATCATATATTGTGGATACTCAAAATAAACCGTATCACTGAGATAGGGTTAGAGGATCAAATAACGAATTTGTTATATGCAAAACGCCCCTTTTTTGGAGCTCTGAATTATGTATATTAAATATAGAACACTTTTTTGGAAGGTGCATAGCCTTTATTCCAATGCAAGACATATTCAAAAGTCATCCATTGTAGACTCATTATAATGAAATCGTAACAAGGAATAAGACGCAAATCGATCAACATCTCTTTTCATTGCAGGTTTGGTTTCAAAATAGGCGGTCAAAGGAACGTCGAATGAAACAGTTAAGTGCTCTCGGAGCTAGACGGCATTTCTATAGATCACCACGGCGCATGCGCGCTTTGCGAGGGGAACTTGACGAGGCAGAAATGATGGGTCCCGGATATGGTTATTTTAATGGTAAGTAAATTGTGTTACACATATCTGTATATCGGTAGATAGTAAATACATACTGGTAGCATAGTGATGAACTAGGCTTTGCTGATCGATAAGCTTTCATCAGTATAGTAATAATGGATCCATACCACAACAAGATGATTGTAAAGATCGATACCAGCATGCACCTCTGTCCTGATCAGACAACACCGATAATCCGACTTATCTCTATTGTCCCATGTCACAAATGAGGAGGGTAAACACTCCATGAGTGTTAGCAATCATTTCTTGAGCTGGGAAACGGGAATGCACATATCTCACAGTTGCATAGAGGATAGAACTGTCTGTTTTGTCGTTATATATTTTCTCAAATGAGCACCGACTTTGCAATGTGCATGCATGGACAAATAAAACACGAACATACATCAAACAAACAAACAATTGTCCGGTATATTGACGTGATTTTACATATTGACGACATGTCTTTACTTGTTAAAGACACATTGAATAATGGAATTCATTACTTGATTTATCTTGATATAATCAACTGACAGGCTTGTGATAATAATGATCTTTCTAATAGCATAACATAACATATCTTTATTTAGCATTAACTAATACAAACTTATGGCCAATACACATATAAACATTTAACCTAATAAAAGTTATTTTCCGAGTAAAGAAATAGTTTCACATGTGATCCGTACAGTTTAATATAAACATCTTACTTTCTCAGCAGTGGGAGTTGCCATTTTTTACCCTTAAATACCCCTTGTCGATAATATAGCACATTTCAAAATTTTATGGGAAAACTAGAGAGATTACTTTGTAAAGAACTCCTACGCTTTATGGGCAAAAACTGTAAAGTTCGCCGTTTAAGGCTCTGATTAATTCACTTTGAAGTCAAGACGACATTGTTTGAAAACAGCAATACATTGCCGTAAAGCGTTTCGACCACTGCGGGGTGCCAGCTTATGGCAATCAAATCGACGTCTTAAATGTCGTAAAATGAAATTTAGTCTCCATACACTGTCGTCTGTGGAAAGGAATACAGCGACAACATTTTGTTTTGAGAGTATATTGTATCTCAATTATGATTTGGCAAGCAAAAGAGACCCTGTCGTGAAAATGAACATTGTAAGCGAAAGCAAACATAAACACAGGTTATAATTATGTATACAATACATCAACCTACTTCGTAGAGGTCACTCTTTGAATACGAAAGCAGAGTTGAATATGCTGATGATTATTGATCCAGAGGTAGTGGTTTCGAATCCCATATCGTCTCATTATTTCCCCCTATTGACATATTATCAATTGTCATCAACCTACAGGCTCGAAAGTTCATGTGGGAAGCTAATCATTTGCTTAGACACACTTTTGTGAGAGAAACATGTTAGAGAACACCATACCAGACAACGGGTAGTTCAACTGGCCTCTCAGATGTAAATATGAACATGATATATGAAGTTGTTTTATGACGCGTAAATGTATATACAATTCGACGTATGCGATACTCTGGCGGACAATGATTCAAGTCATTGTTTATCTCCCTTTCTTTTAACAATTTACTTAAGTTATTTGAAATGTCCAAAACGGCACTGTACGTCTTGTTTTCCGACATGTTGTAAACAGCTTGGGTTATATTGCCAGTGTGTGTACATCGAAGGTTCTGGATTGTCTAAGTCTTTATTATTGTCATGTGCAATCATTATCCTTCATGTCCGTTTGTAAAGATATGTCATGATCATTTACTCATGGCGCAACTTTATGGTGGAGAATCAGCAGCAAATTTCACCTCTGTTAAAAAAACTGGGGACTATTTTGGGTTGTGTCTAGTTTAATAACAGGGACTTCACGTTGTCATAAATCTAGATTTAATAGATGTTGAACGAAGATAAATTAACGACATAACAACACAATCTGGGAATGAATATTTGTTGTTCGTGGGTCGTATTAAAATTTGAAGGGGCATGTTATTAACACTATGGCTGGCGACGATATTTATGAAAAAAAGAACTATAAACTTAATTCGCCTTTGATCGCGCAGAGTTATGGCGAAACCTGTCTGGATGTGGAACGGTAGATGGAGTTTACACCCACAATATGAAAGTTTTACCTCGACATTAGAAAACAGGATTCACCTGGTTTTGAGTGTTTGTGGTTTATGAGAGAGGCTGGTTATACACGAATGAAACTTGATTGTAATATTACAATCAATTACAAACCTTATAATGTATATATTTATGTATATATTTTGTTTGGGTTTAATCAAATACATGGCTTGAGAGGTCCATGGATAAAAATGAATAAAATAATGTACACACGTTCCTAATATCTGATGTTTCGTAATAACATAGCGATTTATGCTATATTTAGATCAACTGCTGGCAATTTCCTTTCAATAGGTCAATGTTTATCAGGTTAATGATTAACGGACAATAAGTGTAAAGTGGACGAGTCTCCAATATCTCAAGTCTCTAATAATATAGCGTATAATTCTAAACTTAGGTTCACGTTACCCCCTAAAGCACAAAAGCAAAATGTATTTCGAAAAGCATTCTCAGACAGACGTTTTAAATCATTCAAAAAGATTACATTGTGATACTATTTTCAAGAATACAGTTAAATCATTCCAAAGATACAGACAATATTGGTGTCTCTGCACGTCATTTGAAAACATAAAATAAAAATCATTTCTTAATATTTAGAATTTCTTTGATTCAATTCGGTTACGATGTTCTCCTTTTAATTTACATTTTTAATAAAAAATGTCGAATCAGACATATATAATATGTCCAAACGATAATACCAATTTAACCGTAGATACCTATTCATGGATCTTACCTTTGAAAGTCACATGGAGTTAAGGAAACACGTATGCGTATATAAAATATCATGCAATGCTAATTAATGCATCTGACATTGATGCAATAGGGTAGTAAGATCTAATGCAATAATACCGTACCTTTCGATATTTGTTTTCAGCAAATTATGATTTCATTGCTTACAAATTAGGCTGCAGTATTCTGAATTTACAGCATTCAATGACTGAACATTCAAAATTCATCCGAAATATATTCATTTGTTCAGAAATTCTTTTGAAGTTACAATAGGTATGTAGTAAATATATTATCTTGTCATAAAAGCAAATATATAAATTAATTACAAATATACAGCTAACACGTGTTCGTCATCGTAATTCGGACAAAATCATAAGTTTGTTGGTTCAATGAGCATTTAAACACGTGGGGAACAATGTAGCATATCTGAAGAACTGCAACTGTTAGGTGCATCTTTAACGTTAATAACATCGAGACACTTATCCTCTAACAATCCTTACGCCTATATGGCGTAGTGGAAAAAATAACAATCTTCGTAAGGATAAACGCCGGTAATCGCCTTTATCCGATCAAACGTTCGATTATTTGTTTGTTTGTTTGGATTATGTTTTACGACGCTTTCAACAAATATATCACGGCGTTAATATGATAAGTGCCAATTAATACTGGTCCATTTTTTCCCGAATCCAGCTAGTTAGTCGTAATGATAACGCCACAATCACGAGTGCCAAGGAGGGAAATCATTAACAACCATTGTTTAAGTATTTGGTATGAGCCCCCGATCATTCGTGTCTAGACAATGGAATAACCTAAGCTTGTAATGTTACCACCAGCGACGATCCATAGTAGTCTGTGCACAAGCAAGTGTCTGATCAGGATATTTGTAAAATCATTAATAACCTCGAAGTCACGTTAGTAAGTTACCGAGTTATACACAATGATTCGTATCCTTAAAATACAGTGGTCTATATAAATTATCTAGAGTTATCGACGTGTTAAAAGAAAATTCCATGGGGGATATGCTAACAAAACGTTGTACTCATTACAGAATCGGAGCCCGATATGTATGGTAATTTCCAACCCTACAACAACTTTTACCCTGGACAGACACCTGATATACAGGGAACCATGAACTACATGATGCCACCAAATCATAGAGGGACCCCGCCACACATGGAACCAGGCATGATGTCGTCTAGAGGTAAACACATACTTTTGTTATTAATAAAGATATAACACATACACACATATATTATTATCGACAAAGTACATTGCCGTTAGCCATTTATTACAGAAAAATGTCAGAACGGTAGACCAGTTAATACAAATGAGTAACTGATAAACACAAGAGAACTATCGACAAAGTACATTGCCTTTAGCCATTTATTATAGAAAAATGGCAGAGCGGTAGAACAGTTAATACAAATGAGTAACTGATAAACAAAAGAGAACAAAGCAAAATACAAAAATCAAAACGCGGAAGAGAAACAATTATTTCAAGGAGATATTTCACGAGAGTTGAAGAATTTTTTATCGGGTATAACAAACTTCGAGTAGGAAAAAGGTAATATTAGGCTAAGCAAGGTTAATTTGTAAAGGATAAATAGCGTAAAAATAATACAAAATCACATACACATGAAGTAATTTATGCAATCAGAATCTTGTTTTCTTATGTTCATTGCTTCATTTATAGATGTTGCTAGTTTCAATACTTTTGTGTAATTTACGTAACTGGAGTATGTTTTTATCCCTATACACAACCGACATCCATTTCAAAGGACATCCCCAGACCAATGAAAATATAGGTTATTAAGCCTACACATTTAAAATTAATTGTTATTGAAATTTAGAGAATTATCTTAAGCCAAAACACGAAAGGCTGAATTAAAGTTTCATATAAAGTGAGAACATAATTTATAAATAAACGACGTTTATACGACTTAATTTTTAATCTAAGAAATAATGATGGTATATAGTTATATGTTGATTAATATAATATCGGTTGTCTGCTGACGTCAGTTATGACACAGAGAAATTGGTAAGAGAGTTATCCTCCGTTTGTGGTAACGCATTTACTCTTAAACTATTTCTTACGAACATGTCTCCACATTTTTGCTAACTCGCGTCATTCAACTGTTAATCAAGACTGGTTCCAAGAGTTAAACTATCAGCGATGGCTATTTACGTTACATAACACAGGTTTCAAGCATTTGACCTGGCGGGCTTCTTCGGGAATACGTACCAGCAAATACATATAATCCTTCCATTGCCATGCCAACATTACCTCTGAGGGAAAACGATTTCCTCTACCTGCTTTCACTGTGCCCACTCCTTTCTATCTTGAAGCTCCTAAAGATGTTTGTGAAAATATGTTGCCATACTGCAAAATTTCATTCACAGTTATTTATTTATGTATTCTGATTTTTATCAAAGCTGAATAGATTTAAGAATAAAATATTCCCCGCAGGACAAGCAGTGGTCCAACAATTTAAAACTGCTAAATGTTCTCTATAATATATTTAAAAACAGTAATATCAACAGGGTGGCAATATAACATGGCATGACGCCATTAATGTTAATCTCGAATATCGCCAATGTAATATTATTATGTCTCGTGAACTCACAAATAATGGATATACTCGTTTGTTGTCTAGTGTGGGTTTAATCTTATGATAAGAAGTAAAATAAAACCAGCACATTTACAGAACATTAGAATTGTCCTAACCTCTCTTGTTGCGAGACGACATGACATACCTCTGCAGCAGACATCGTTTTACTCTCCTGAAAATTAAAGTTAAACATAAACGGCATTCTTGTTAAATAATAACACTAGAATATATGAAACATTCTGAGAAATAGACAGTCTCTTAATAAATTATAAATGTAAATTATTTTGTTAATTTCCACAGTTAAATCTTCTACTAATTCTTTTAAAATGTATTTCTATTTTCTATTTTTAGTTGGAATGGTACCCGACGGTCACTATATGCCGGGAGACATCTTACCACCTTCATCATCTCCCGACTGTATTCCATCACATTCAGAAGAAAACTTTCTTTCAAATGGACCGGGCAGACCTCTTGGTCCCCCATTTACAACCCTACAAACTCTCCAAAATAGACAGGAAATGACGTCAGAAGTGTGGTGATGACGCAATATCCGGACTTTCCGTTAATAAAGGATATAGTAAAATATAAAAGGCGAAAAGAACATGGCAGGAGATGAATACATATTCTTTGTTGTGAGTGTTTGTAATTGGAGGGAGAGTGGAGTATTCTATCTACTCTGAACAGGGAATACCGACATACAGTTTCCGGAAGTACGTGTCGTGTCAGATTTTGTGCAGGTTAACACGGGTGACATGTAATTCTTTGAATACCGTAGAACTATTCCGATTGAATTATTATTCATAACATAGACTATAGTATCAAGAAATTGAATGAACTCAATACTTAAAACAATGAAATATTTGCGGGAAAAGAAGAAGAAAAGGTAGTGAGTGCTTTCGGTAGTTCAGTTATCATACTATGTTATGAGCCAGACTGATATAGTTCAGAGATTAGACCAACTCGTCCAAAGTTTTACCACTTTCGGGCGTGGTCAGTAATTAAGTGACATGAACACAGGCTTTTAAGCTCCTTCTTAATTAAAGAATATATGAAACGTGTTTGAGAGGGGTGAATTATATATAACTAACTGTACAATAATTAAATGTACAATACATTAGCGATGCTCTGCGAAAACCTTAACGTAATTACGACACGTCTGGGAAAAAACACCTGAAAGTTCTTACATGTTAAGGATCCAAATGGGTACTCTTTTACATAAATAGTTTGAAGCCTGTTCTGGCTTGCTGGCGAACAGTTATCAACCAAATCAGGCCACGTAACAAACTAATACATGCAAGTGTTTCCAAACAGCTTATATGACCCAAAATCGAAACAGGGAAACTCATTATATTACTTACTGAGCGGCTGGTCTGAATATTGGCTGGTGACACAGTCCAAATAGTCGTTTTAATTGACGTGGTAAATGTACACTTAAATGATACACAAATATCTGCATCAGACGTCTGCAAAAAAACCCACATCTAGGCAAAACTATGAAAAATCCATGTAAATTATAATTGAATAAAGTGGAAAACATCAAAAGCCATACTTCTTTTGTCCTAATGTTTTCAACTCTATTTAATAAGAGTACTTTCTTTTCTATAGAGATTTGACATGTTATTGCTTATATGATTTTGAAGTCCCCTGCTGCAGATGCGTCAAAAGGTCATCTGCATGTGAGGAGGGGTTACTAAGGTAGGGTGGAGCGTCCATTTACTAACTGGAACAATGTTGTGCTATACATACATGTCTTTATAACAGGTGTTTTTCGTCAGGAAAATACGGTTTATATATAAATATATTTGTTGTTATTGTTTATTTACATGTTTTGACTGTGTACATGTATATTTAAGCATTGTATTTGTTGATTGTACGTACGTGTCGATGTTCCTGGCGTTTGAGGAGAACTTTTTGAATTTATCCTTTAAAACAAAGATTTTACTATTAAATGATTTATGACAAGTTGGCGTTTTATCATTTTATCTATACTATAACCAGTGTTCTCTATTTTAAAAAATCTTTCCACTATGAGTGATTCAGTTTTGCCAGGGACGTAGACAAGGTTTCTACTTCCCTAGTTTTGCATAAGAAAGATGGATTATGGAACAGTGCTTCATTTAGAAGCGAAACTTTCATCAGAAAACAGTTTTTTTACGCCTTTGTTATGCTTAATGAAACCACTTTCAGTGAATACCTTCTTTGGTATATTATCAATGATGATATGGATGTCAGATCTGTATATAGCTCTTCTCGCTACCTTTGACCAAGTTTTTGCAAATGCTGTTCTTGCATTCACTGGGTTTGAAATGTTACCCTAAACATACATTTAATTGTTTTGCTACCTTTCCCGCATGCAGATAAGGAGCACATGACTTTTGATGATATTGTCGAAAATGTATTTTGGTCGCAATGTTTTCAACAGCACTGCAGTTTATAGATATATTCCATTCTTTGCCATGATGTTTTCAACGTCGCCTGCTTCAGATATTAAGATGTGTGCAACAGACTAACTGAACTGAAATATGCATTCGTTTCCTTCAACATTGTACTTCATAATATCAAGACAGACGTTTGCTTTATGGAGGATTGAGTGACAAACCTTGTTGACATTCTATTAAATTTTCAAGTATATCACGATGGACAATTCCCCTACCTTTGCGAGTCAAAAGGCTTTCTAGAATCAATACCTTACGAAGCAACATTAACCTATAACGAAATATCTTCGCAAATATATTAATTGATCACAATCAACGTCTACATTCTGGTTTGATTGATTGGGTTAGCGCCGTATTCAACAGTGTTCAGTCCTATCACAGCGGTTGTTTCACCTACCTTTCTCCAACCAGTTCAATGTTTCCATTCAACTGGCTACTTTTCCACTTAAACTGTTAGACCTTTGATAGGAGACGGATAAGGCTTTTTACATTAACTTTTATCAAACGTTAGAAAGAATGTCTTCCGAGTTGGGATTCGAACACGAAACCCCTGGATTGACAGCACAAGTCGCCACCGAACGAGCTACTACGACTGTCAGCGTGAGTAAATGTCTGTACAGATCATACACTTTGACCACCTCTAACGTATTCCCTCTCCGCTACACGTGTAACAATGGTTGGAGCCAGGTAACTTCACAGCGATAGCCTAACTTTACTTTGATACAACTTGTTTGTGCAAAGGTGGCAGTAATTTACCAACTATGTAAAGTCTATGGTAGGTCGATTGGTTGGTTTGTGTGCCTTTCCCTGATATATACGCTTTCTGACACCTCTGCAGCAGAAGGCTTTTTGAAAACATAGTGACAAAAGAAAAAGATGCTCAAAACGAGCAATTCCTCCTTTTGTCACAATGTTTTCCACTTTTATTCTTAGGTTATCCATTCAATTACAGAGATTTTCTTTGTTTTGACAGAATATGTTCAAAGTTGTCCGCTGCAGAATTGTCGTATGAGGGAAAAGGTTAAGGCCGTGCAATGGTATGACAGCTTTATCAATGCGGCTAGTTCGACAAGCGTCGTTCTCACACCAGTGCTCCACACACTATTCTTTTCACCTTCCCATGTAGACCATCTCTCAAATGGGAGGAAGGCGAATGGCGTTAAGAAAGAATGATTGGACCACAGCCGGAAATCGAACTTACTACCCCTGGTTGTTTAGTGCAGCTCGTTCCCGAATGAGCCATCGCGGCTAATAAACTCGATTAAATTACCGACTTTGTCGAGTCACATTAACGTCGTAAAACGAAATGTGTTTACATAAGCAAATTTCGTTATCTGCAATTTTTAAAAAAACTTTAACGCCCTTGTTAATTTTCTATATAAATATTTAAGGCAATGAAATGAAACTGACTAATTAATAGAAATGATATTCATCGTTTATTTTATTTGAAGTTGTTTTAGGGATTTCAGATTTCCTCACTAAAACTTATGTTAATGACGATGGTACATTTGAAGCTACATATTTCTCACCTAACACGATGTCAGGCGAAAAGGATCCTTTGATAATTAACCCGTCTTTTTATATCCAACACATATGCAGCAGACGACTATATCTAGGAAAATCCATAAACAATCTTATATCTTAGATATGAACCTTCCCGCGAGAAAACCAACAGTGTGGACTCTGCTTAAAGTATCGATCCGGATCAGCCTAAGCATGCCGCGCAGGCTTACCCGGATATAATATTTTCGCCTTCTGTGGATTTCCTGTTTCAGAAATCATTACGTTTTACCTTTATCCTCCGGAGACATAATTTGTCGGCTCGAATCCGTCTACGCAGGCTTATCTGGGTCGATACATTACGCAGAGGTCATAATGTTCGTTTTCTCGCACTTCACGTATATTGGACCCGACGACACCGTCTGTCCTCCAATTGACCCCGAGCTATTCACGAGAAGTTGCTCGTTGGATTTTTTGTCCAATGAAATAGCACGATACAATCGGTACTCTACAATCACAGCTTCTATAACTGGTTCATTTAAATGATGATCGATGGTTTTATTTACCCTCGCCTATCGGCATAAAGCCATTTTGGCGAGCAATTCATTTCAGCTATCTCACCTGTTTTATACAGAACCATCTTGTAGGCGACAATTTGATTGGTCGACGCAAAGGTCAATCTCTGAGGTTATAAAAACTATATACGAGCGAGCAAAGAGTAGGTCGGGTTTGAATATAAGATCGGATATATCTGGACGCAAATATGAACAAGGAAATAAGAAAGCTCTTTATCAATTGTTGTTGGGTTTTTTTAAGAAATATTTTATTAAAATATCAAGAAAATATAATTACAATTTAGTGAACTACAGCATAACACTATTATTGTCAACGATTGCACAGTCAGTATATTGCACATGAAGTCAAACACGAAAGTGTCCAACACATACATCACAATTGTTGTCATGTACACATTATAAAGTATATGTTATATAAAAACTTCACATGAACTTCAGTAAAGCTAATATATGTATTTATTATCAAGATAGGGGAGACATAATTATAATGATAAACCAGTACGATCAAACAGTGTGCACACTTAAACTGCTGGAACAGAGTTTGTGAAACATGTGCTTCCAGTATAGAGAGCCAGTCCAGCCGCAGCTTCCGTGACAACTGATCAGACTCTATACTGTTGGCTAAACAAGAGGGCCATGATGGACATGGATCGCTCATCTGATTTTCCCCTTCTTTTAGCCATATAAGCCCCGCCCCCTGGCGGCCATTGTTTCCGACCAATCAACATAGATTGAAGGAATCTGATAGAGGATTACCCTAGAAACATTTCTACAGAATTATTTGAAAATCGGTCTGACACTTTTGGAGGAGAAGATTTTTCACTATAGCCATATAAGACAGAATAGCCCCACCCTTTGGCGGCCATGTTTATTGACAAATCAACATAGCTTGAAGGAATCTGATAGAGGGTCACTTAAGGAACATTTCTACACTTTTTTTTTGAAAATCGGTCTGACACTTTTGGAGGAGAAGATTTTTTAAGTTTTCACTTTAGCCATATAAGGCAAAGTAGCCACACCCTGTGGCGGCCATGTTTTTCGACCAATCAACATAGCTTGAAGGAATCTGATAGACAGTCACTTAAGGATACTTTAGAGGAGAAGTTTTCACTATAGCCATATAAGGCAAAATGTTTTGCGGCCAATCAACATGGCTTGGAGGAACCTTTCTGCAAAATTATTTGAAAATCTGCCTGACACTTTAGGAGGAGAAGATTGTTTAAGTTTTCACTAAAGCCATTGGAATCTGATAGAGGGTCACCCAAGGAACATTTCTACAACATTATTTGAAATCTGCCAACTAGTTTGGGAGAAGAAGAATTTTCAAGGTTTTTTTCATTTCGTTGCGATAGAAACCAGAATACTGCATATATAT
>JAUELF010265871.1:0-11103 GCA_031471495.1 Clinocardium nuttallii | reverse complement strand
TTACGTACGGGACTGAAATATGATTTGATCCGATATCTAGTAGTTCATTATCTCGTGACGTTAGTATAATCAAGAACATACTAAACACATGGCTATATAGCATAGCGCGAGGGTAAACTTCACCAGAGACACATATACTTAGACACATGGCTATATAGGATAGCGCGAGGGTAAACAACTCAAGAGAGAAAAAGACTCAGACACATGGCTATATAGAATAGCGCGAGAGTAAACAACCACAGAGACCAAAACACTTAGACACAATATTATAAACCATAGCGCGAGGTTAAACAAACCCCATACACACAAAGACTTAAACACATGGCTGTATAGCATAGCGCGAGGGTAAACAACCACAGAGACTCAAAGACTTAGACACATGGCTGTATAGCATATCGCGAGCGTAAACTACACCAGAGGCGCAAATATTTAGACATATGGCTATATACCATATCGGACTGTGCAGGCTGATCTGGGTCGATGCATCACGCAGAGTCCATACTGTTGGTCTTCTCGTGTAACCTCTCATTTGCTTATTTTAACGTTTGCATACAATAATAGTAAGTATGGGATAAACGAAAAATATGCCCAACACTTTCTCCAGCTTTGCACTAATTTGTCTTCTCTGAGTTTTTTCATCTTTCACATTTCTTACAATTGTCTTTACATTTATTTGGCGAGCACCATACTTACACACGAACAATTTGGTGTTTATACAGGGTAGAAGGCGAAAGAGATACATTGTTCTGCTTTTTTCGCCTTTGCCCAAAATAAGCTCTAGATCTATATTTGTTGTATATAACAAAATGGAGTCAGACCTGTCTTTATTTAAAGGAAGTTCTCGGGAGTAAATACTGACGCCGATTGTGTTGAAACCAACAACTAGCCATCAGCTTCTTCCTTAAATGCCATAACGTTTCCGGTACCATACAACAGGCGAAGTTAGATAACTTTGTTAGAAAAGGAATCAGTGCTCATTATCAACATTCTCTTTTTAAAATAAGTTTTCGATTTTATCTAAAAATTCAGTTCGTTTTGTTTCTCTTGTATTTTTGAAGCAGACGACTCTTAAAAACAGTCTGACAGATCAATGTTATGATCGCTTACGTGTACAAGTGGTGTCGATTGGTTTGTTCCATTTTCCTGACGGCAGACAGAGGGCGCTATCACCACCAACAAGACCACGACGGCACGTATGTGTGAATACAGACCCAATTGTCCGAGGTTGACTGGACAATGTCCCTTCTGGTGGTGGACATTTATATATAAAGAATGTAGTTAACAAACACTCGCCCTGATGTAGGCGACATTTGACGTCTTAAGCTCCACCTAAGAATCATGCAAATTAGAAATTAGGTGCTACATGGGTTCTCTTCGATTTGAATTGTTTCTGTTATATTTTGTTACTTATATACATAAAAATGTAACTGCCAAGTATCAGGTGACAGTTTTCAACAGTTTGTAAAAAAGAGTTTTTGTCTTTTGTAATCAAATCACAATTACTTCTTTGTTTCATAGAAATATGACCCTTTGGAAATACAAATTACATCTAAAGGCAGCGAGGTTATAACAGTACTATATCATCTTTCGAATAAGGAGTGATTGAATTATGTGCGAATTCGGTAATTTTCGGTTTACTCAGTGTCAACACTTTAATATGATATTCAATTTCCTACTGAAATATCGCACATAATGGAGCAAACAGACAAAACACATAATGCAAAACAATATAGACGTGTGTAATCTGACGAAAGTAGTCAAATGAACACTCCTTTTTACTGACAGTTGCATTTTGCGGAAGTGTTACCAGCAACGATTTTCTGTTCAGTCAAGGATGAAAATCATATCGAAATGATGGTCTTTTTGTTGACTCCTCTCGGAACAAAAGCACGTCATCGTCACTGCATGTTGTCAGCTCTAGAACTGGGTGATTGGGAGTCGGAAAACACGGTTAGTATCAAAATGGACATTTTATCGTACTGCACTGTTTCGATGACTGACCTTAATCGGTGACCATTTCATTTTACCCATACGCATTTTAATAAAAACCAAGTTCATTACTGGATCATTTTTGAATATCAGTTATCTTGCCAAAAGATTTTTTTTTAAAAAACATGCCTTGTACAACAGTGATAAAATGTGTTTGCCCAATTTGAAACTAACTTGGAAGAAATGAATTTGTAGTCATTGTCAGTTTAGAAAATGTTTTAACCCCTTCTCTGATACAGACAACTTATGACACTTTCTGCAGCAAACTGCTTTTGCAACAATTGTGAATACATGATTAATAGCTCAAATAATCATATTCTCCATTTATTGGCATATGTTTATGTTATTGATCTGAGTGCAAAACATAGTACTAGAGGTTTATTTATAATATATCCATTTTAACCCTTTTCTTCATATGTCAATTTTGAAGCAGTCGACATTGAACCTATTTTGTCCAAAAATAGTAAGTCTCTATAATGATATGTATAACCGATGACCAAAAGTGGAGAACATTGAGGCGAAAGGAAAAATGGCTTGTTTGAGCAATTACTTCTTTTGTCACTATGTTTCCAAAAAGCCGTCTGCTGCAGAGGCATCAGATAGCATCTTTATGAAGGAAAGGGTTTACTTGCAGTGACAAACAATAAAATAAGATTTACAATCAAACCCCATCTGCATATAGGCTGTCTTGCAAAGGCATGTGGGGGTTTTTAAAATTAGTTTTACAAAATCCATATAAACTTTGCAGGAAATGTGTGGCAAATTGGTGAGGAGAAACCATATGAAATATACAAAACTTTCTTCAGGTAATATTATTTAAAATATACCAGAGATGCAGTTTTAACCTGTAACTGTTATTATACAAATACACCTTTTTAAGGTTCACAAACTATTTTCCATACTAGTTTTAATTAAATGGGTTTAGAGCTTAAATGCTGTGTTACATCAAATTATTTCAGTTATAGCATTGCGACAGTACACTTATCTTTTTATTATCTAAGGGCAGCACACCAATACAAGGCCAGAAACTTTGCCTTGCCAAAGAGCACTCCACTATGACTTTTGCAAGTGGGCATAACCCAATGATAACCACATGGCCACATTGGATTCCTATTTTTATAGTTTGTTATTGTGTATGTTTCAACTTTCAACATCCTTCACACTAAAACGCCTTTTCTCCCATAGTGTTTCAAAAATATGTCAGTTCGTCAAATACAAAACATGATTATACATATGTATAAATATAGTTGGTCAACACTTTCCCAGTTAAAGGGAACCTGCAGCATTGTGGCAAAAAGAGAAAATTGCTTATAACGAAATACTGTTTGCAGATGTGTTAATATGCGAGTGCATGTGGTAAAGAGTAAACGGAGACTTGATACACTAAATGCAATGATATTTGTTTCTATATTAGTCAGCACTTTCGAGCCCAAATGAAGATTTTGTTCTCTAGTAAGATGATTGAAGAGCAATACAGACAGTGTTTTATTCACTCTGAACATTTACTGTTGTGAAGCATGTAAAGACTTGGTCAGTTAAAAGTGAAATGCCATCTTATAGAAATATATCATACATTTCTACATCTTGAACATTGATGTCAACCTCGCATATAGGGTTGAAAGCCTTGTCATCAATGTATAAATGTCCCGAATGGAGCAATTCCTTCTTTCAAATTAATATTTTCAAAGTTGACAACATTTCTGTTAGCATTCTCAAGCACAAATAAAACTTATTTTCTCTAGTAAGATGATTGAAGAGCAAATACAGACAGTGTTTTAATCACTCTGAACAGTAACTGTTGATGCACGTCAAGTTAAAAACTATTTGGATATACATTAGGTTAAAAAGTCAATTTCAATATCTGCTAGAAATAATAACGAAGATTTGGTCAGTTAAAAGTGAAATCCATCTGATTGCAAGAAATCATACAGTTCTACATCTTGAAAATTGAAGTAAACCTCTCATATAGGGTTGAAAGCCTTGTCAGCAATATAGGAATGTTTTGTATGGAGCAATTCCTTCTTTCAAATTAATATTTTCAAAGATGACAACATCATCTGCTTGAAAATGTCAACAGCTGTTTTGTTCATAGGGCTAACCCTCTAACTAATAGACCATCAGTTTAACTAATTTCCTGAAATAATATCAACACATTTAAACACTGTAAAATCAGTATCATTTCAAGTATTTGCTCTGTGTAAGACTGATATATTAATTGTAATACTATTTAACTATTTTGTATGGTTATATATTGCAATTGGCATTGGAAATGGTGGACATATTCCCCTTCCCAAAGGAAGTTGTTTAGCTGATACAATTTATTTAAAAGAGTCATATTCTATGAAAAGATCTTTTGAAAAAATGATAACATCAGAACATCTGAAAGCTTCATTTTGATAAAACAATTAAAAATATTGTGGTGAAAAAAAGGTTTTTATAATTTTGAGCAATTTCTCTACCTAGTACATTGTATACCAGAACAGCCTACTGTATTTAAGGCTGAAGATCATGACGTTTAAGTAGCTTCGAACATTAGTATTAAATGTAATATTTATAAAAGTCTTTATTATGATCAAATTGAAATTTCTTTCAATGATGGTTGTTAGCATAAAAGATTATCTCTCAATATATTAGTTATGAAACGGTTTTCTACTTGTTGAAAATGGCAATGTTGTCTAATTAAAGTTTTCAATACAAATATAGACACAATACACAGTTGTTTAATTAAAGTTTTCAATACAAATATAGACACAATAGGCATACACAGTTGTTTAACCCTGTCCCACATACAACAATTGTGCAGCATCTGAATCATTAAGTAATATAATTTGTTCTTTTGTCACAATACTTTCATAACACGCCTCTGTATGTGGGAAAGAATTTATCTGTTTCTAATTGAACTTGAATATTTGATGATGACTATAAGTGTTCATGACTTTTTATTAAAAGAACTGGCAGTTTAGTCAAACTAAATTAATACCTACATCCTTTTCAATGGGATTTATTTTTGTTAAGCTCTAGAGACATTTTTGTGGATTGAATTTTTTCTGTATGAACTAAATTAACAGATAAGGAGAATCATATTCATAATAAAAAGGGGTTAATGTTTGAAAATTAAATTTCAAAATCGTACAAAGAAGGGTTTTGAATATCAATTTATGTTACATATGTTAAAACATTATATTTACTCCCTTACTTATTCTTATCTTCAGAGATAGTTTTAATGTTTTTCTATGAATTCAGATTTATTTCTGGTTATGTAACAAATGAAAGAATAAATTTCAACAATAATCATGATTTACTGGATAATTTTGATATTGAAAATTCATGTTGAAAAATAGTTTGAAATAACAAGGTAACTTTGTCAAATTGGAGATTTTCATCCCTTTTTTTATGTGAATTATTTGTGTTCAGTAGTATAGTATTTCATGATCATGGTTGGATTTCAACTGCAATTGATGTTGAAAATGCACACAAATGGCACTCTTTTTGATAGAATTCATCTCCCTTTTCAATGAGAGAGATTTCTGATAAACGAACGACAGACTCTTTTTTTTTTTTTTTTAATTGATTTTTGCTCTGAAGGTGGAAAAAAAATAGTTGGTATGCATTGTTTGATATAAAGTTTGTTTTTAAGTGAAAATCTCTATTTTGTCAAATTTAAGAGTTATCTCCATTTTCAATGTGAAATATATCTGTCAAACGAAAGAGCCAGAATTATTTCGATTTCGATTCCTGATCTTTAGAATCCGTTGACTCCCATGTGGAACTGCACTTTCAAATAGCAGAGAAGAGTTGATTTTGTTGAAGACAAATACCGTTTAAAACGGTTATAGATTTTGCAATGAAATATTCATTTTCTCAATTGAATGTAATCTGTCTTGAAATGACATGTTTCCGATACAAAGTGCTGACCAAAACGCTGTTCCCTGTAACTGAGCCCGTCCATGGGTAAAGATACAAGTTGGATGTTCTAAACAGCTTAGTGTAAAGATGCATGGTTAATGCATCTATCTTATGATGATGCGGCTGTAATGCGAGACTAGCTGCACTGGTAGTGTTGACAGGCGTAGTTTACCTGTACATAGTTAGGTTTGAATTGATAGGCCTAACCACATATTATAATATTCACAGTTACTTCCTTAAAGCTGGTAGTATATACACCCTGTGATAGTTCAACACGGTAGCCTTCCTGTCTCAAGGCCTATGAGCAAGTCGCATTCGTAATAAATAAGTTGAAATGTTATTATGGTTTGTTACTTTGTCACACAAACCCGTAATTGGTATATGTACTTATTCAGAATTGGTCATGCTACAAAGTCTACGTTTTTTCTGACGAATTCCTATGTAGAATTCTTAAAAATAAATAACGATGGAAGGTGTAAAGATGCATGGTTAATGCATCTTTCTTATGACACGGCTGTAAGGCGAGACTAACTGCACTAGTCATGTTGACAGGCGTAGTTCACCTGTACATAGTTAGGTTTGAATTGATAGGGCTGACAAAATAATATTCACAGTTACTTCCTTTAAGCTGGTAGTATATAAACCCTGTGATATTTCAACACGGTAGCCTCCTGGCTCACGGCCTATGAGCAAGTCGCATTTGTAATAAATAAATTGAAATGTTATTATGGTTTGTTACTTTGTTACAGTAGATCCAGATTAATATATACATCTGCACAGTCAACAATGTGGAAATTCACTATAATTCTTTGATATAAATGTAAACATTACAGAAAAAGCAGAAATTACTCATGATGAGCGATTTCTCCTTTTGCCATAATGTTTTTTAAACCCCGTCTGCTGCAGAGTCGTCAAGATGCATCATCGTGTAGTTAATGCTTTAAGTTACTTATAACTATGTTCTCACACATCAAAATAATGTACAGGAGCGTATCAATTATCATGATATTATTTAAACATCCTCGTTTAACCTTTTTAGGTATAATATTTCACGGACAATACAACTGTCATTGATAACCATTTCAACGACATTTTGATACATGTACGTATCACGTAGATATTTTATGGTACAATGATACATTTCAATTTAGTTGGAATTATTTGTTTCAAAGATTTGGCATATTCTCCAAAGCTTCGGCGGTCACAAGACAGAAAAGGAAGAAGATCGTCTAAGTAGGTTAGCACTTAAACTTAAAAGTAACAAATAAATGTTTCTATCGATGTAGAATGGACATTACTTTTAACGTTTTAAAATACCTTTCGATACATGTACGGTACTTTCGTTAACGCATTCGTGTTATAAAAAGAAATCAATTTTCTGGGAAATATTTGTTTCAGATATTTGGCATATTCTCCAAAGCATTGACCGTCTCTCGACAGAACAAGAACGACATCTTCTAAATTGGTTAAAACTTTAACTTAAAACAAACATACATTTTGTATGTATGTGTCTATCGGTTGGAATTACTTCTAACGTTTTCAACTGTTTTCGTGAATGTTCGTATGTGTCCATATCGAAACTAGATTACAAGAACATCATCCCAGAGGGTATCTTAACTACCTATTATCCAGTGTAGCGGTCCGGGTGTCGTATGCACATGGCCGTGATCAATCAATTTTCTAAATGCTTCAAGAGAGGAGTGTGTCGTGATACTTACTTAGTTTAAAACACGTGTACGAACAGGCTGTTCCATCAGTCAGTTTTCCGGAGAGACAAACCTCGTCCTCGGTACACGGTCGGTTGTAGCAGTCTGGATCAATCTGGGACAAATATAAACAGAAACTTTAAAAATCAGTATTCGTAAGGAGCGACCAATTTTCCCCTTTTCCTGAATGCTTTCAAATTTCTAATGATGCTCAACAGAGCCCGAACAAATAAGCCATATGTAAATGGTATTTCTTGCACGTTTTCATATCAAAGCACTCACGTAAGTCGAAGCGACATCAGTTCCAGAAACTTTTATAAGAACGATAATCATCTATTCTGATACACATGGTAGGTGTCTAATTAACATTTTCCCCAATCAGACGCATTTGATTGCCTCAGCAGACATCAACTTTGTGACATGAGCAATATCTTCTTTTGTCGTTGAGATTTCGCTTTTATTCAATAATTATACTTTCATTTAAAGACGAATATCCTTAATGTTGCCTATATGTTGTTGAAAAACGACACGTTATTGCAAATTAAACCGTAAAGTAATGTTGATGAGATGCATAAGACATAAAATTTAAAAGCATTTAGTCTCAGCTTAAACTGCTTCATAATTTAAAAACTAATTTGTCTGTTAAATTGAAATATTGACTGGTTTAATATACCTAGGCAGAATCGATTTTGAGTTTCTTTATTAAAAAATAATGAACAGACTGATATTGATCGAAAATCCATTTAAATGCAAATCTATAATATATTTTTTTTAATTGTTTTTAAAAAATTCCTACCTAATGCATATGGAAAGAAGGTACTTAGAAAATATCGTGGTTTCTTTCCACGGTGGTGATCGGATCTGAATTAATTTATGACCGTTATATTCAGGTTGTCTGGAAAGCAATAGTCACAAAAGAGCCCATCAGTATCAAGTGTGTCTGCTGATTGTTCTAATATCTGTTCTGCAACTGTGCCATAATTTAGCCGTCTCGCGAGAAAATCAAAATTATGGCAACTGCGTAATGTATCGACCAGATCAGTCTGCGCTGTCCGCACAGACTGACCCGGGCCGACACATTCCGTATCAGGGGGATAGAGGTATAGAGTAATTATTCCTGAAACAGAAAATCTACAAGAAGCGAAACGTGTATGTCTGGGTTAGCCAGCGCGCCATGCTTAGGCGGATCAGGGTTGACACTTTACGCAGGATCCACGATGTTGGTTTTCTCGCGAGACGGCTCATAGGGTTGCAGTAGTTGAAAGAAAATGGTTAAGTTTAGTACCTGTTGTTTTTCTTTTTATTAACGGAAAAATCAGCAAATTGCTTAAAAAGAAATTCACGAACGGAAGCAGTTAAGCAACAGGAGTATGTATATTGGGAAAATAATCATTGTTATATATACTTTAAGGGTTTTTAATGAAATGTTCACACATAAAACAAGTTTGACTAAAATGCCGTAAATCCTAGGGTTTATGTTAATTGTCTATTAGAATGTAAGAGACAGTCAGATGGACGTTCAGAAAATTTGGTTGATCTTAAGTTTGTCATAGAATGGAAATAACAAACGAAAATGGAACTCGTCTTCTAAAGTGTAAATATTTTTATTTTAGACGAATCGGACAGACTCTGAACTCTCTATCAATATTGATAGATTTCTCTCTCAATTAAGTCATGGATTGAGCAACAACAATTTGCAAACGCCCTATTCAACTTATAAGGCAAGTTCGTTGATATGTCTTGAAGGTTGTTACGTTATTCCTGTAAAAGTTGAGATGAACCGTCTTTCAATCGAGCTTTAAACATCAAGAGGAATTACTTCATATGACCAACACCAACCGCTACCCACGAATAGCCGAAACGTTGTTCAATGTGGTTTTACACCACCTGCCCACGTTTTTTTTCCAGCATCATCAATGTTTTATATGTGTGTTTGTACATAGATGAGCCTTAAATAAAGATATAATATATATTTCGCAACATCACACTGATTGGGGTATCTGTGCGGTTGTACCTTGTCAGTTTAATCCAATATGTAACACAACTTGTCATATCAATCACATTAACCATTTCCCTGATATAGACGCTTTCTTACGCCTCTGTAGCATACAGTTTTTTGAAAACATAGTGACAAAAGAGGTTTTGCCTAAATGTTTTCCACTTTTAGTCATAGGGTATATCCATTCAATTATAGAGATTTTCTATATTTTGACAAAATATGTTCAAAGTCGTTTGCTGCAGAATTGTCGTGTGAGGGAAAGGGTTAAAGGGTGGTCTGTCGCAATTAATCAGTGCCATCTTATTGGAAACGTTTGAGTTTAAACAAGAAATACGCTTACAAACCTTTTCATATACACGTTCAAAAGTCTCACGAAACCTGTATCCCTCTATTTCGGAACAGTAACATACATTCGGCTGCACTATAACACCAATTATATTATGTTCATCACATCAATCAGTAAAACGCTTTGTTCAATATACCAACAAATATTTTACTGATATTACATATTAACAATAGCTGTGACGTTATTTTGTTTCGGTCATCCTCCGAGCTTTAAATATTTTTTTTGCGAACACCTACTTGTCTTAAACCTACCTAAACGACCCAAATCAAGTTTTAAGTGGCTGACATACGTAAAAAGCACAGAAAAAATGAAAATTAAGTTTCAGACGACTTATAACAAACAACAAATAGAGCGTGCCGTTTGGATGGTACGAAAACGATTTAAAAAAATACAGACATGCCATTCATTGTTGGAACTCATATACAATGTACATTCAACAACTTTGCAACAGGCTGCAGTTGATAACTTCACATGTGCTGTACGTTATAACAACAAATTAGTCAGGAAAGATAATTCAATCCGGTCTAGTATGGACATTTAAATATGCCTTTTTTGTCCAAAAACCCACATTAACACTTTGTTTACGCAAAACAATACACAATATACATGTTTTCAATATTAGAAGAAAAACAATGCAATGTTCAACATTAGTGGTTTCTTCAAACCTTAGAGAACATGAACACGTAAGCAATGTTCATGGTTAATGAAATTTCCTCGTTTTTCAAAATAAATAGAATGAAACTTCTAAACGACTAAAATCTGCATGTAAGCTATACAAATGTTTGAAATTTGTCCGAAACAGTTTCTAACCACGACAAATATTTGCATTACCCCTTTCCCTCATACAGACACTTTCTTACTCCGCGAAAGCAGACGACTTTTGAAAACATTGTGGCAAAAGACGACATTGCTTATGATGAGCAATCATCAGATGTCGTCATATAATTGTTTATAAAAAGCGTGGAGAAATAGACATTGAATCATTCAGCAATAGGATAACATGTTGTTACTTTTCTTTCCTAGGGTCACATTACTTGGTGCATTAGCAGAATTTAGCCTTACATTTGTTAGAGCCCGGAAAACATGGGTAGGTGCACTGACCGCCGTTATATGACCAAAGCTGTTGAAAGCGGCGTTAAACTCCAAACAAACAAACA
>JAUELF010265861.1:0-11104 GCA_031471495.1 Clinocardium nuttallii | reverse complement strand
TTTGTCACTATATTTTCAAAAAGTGGCCTGCTGCAGAGGCATCAGAAAAGCGTCTATATGAGGGAAAGGGTTAATAAATGAAATATGGCTAAAATGTGGAAAAAAACCTTGATTGCAACTGTTTGGCATTCATAATTTTTATATTGTTATGAAATTATTGAAGGACAAATGGTCAAGGTCAAAGAGGCCCGAGTTGGTGACCTACTGTGTATCATCAGAATGTGTTGATTTCTATATGAATAGTTTTTATGTTTTGAAGAAAGTTTATCAATTAACTAATCTTCGGTATTTATTCATTTTCAATAGGGTCCTTCCTGTCATTACCATAAACAATCTGTGCAATTTTGGAAAGAATCTACAGAAATTTGTGGACACTATCACATGATATAGTTAACCCTTTCCCACATGCAACTCTGCAGCTTCGAGAAATTGCTGGTTTTGAGCAATTTCGTCTTTTGTCGCCATGTTTTTAAAAAGCCATCTGCTGCAGAGGCATCAAAAAGCATCTATATGAGGGAAAGGGTTAATCACAGATTGATGCTCAGACAACGGGCACACAACTGGTAAGTTCTTCTGGCCTTAACCCTTTCCCTCATATAGACGCTTTCTGACGCCTCTGCAGCAGACGGCTTTTTGAAAACAATAGTGACATAGTGATAGTCCTTTTGACACAACGTTTTCCACTTTTGGTCATAGGTTATCCATTCATTTATAAAGATTTTCTATGTTTTGACAAAATATGTCGTCTGAGGGAAAGGGTTAAGCTAGTAGAGCTTAAAAAACCCTTATGCTCAGACTACACTGAGTGCTGGATTCTGATCAGGATTGTTACTGTTTGCAATATGTCCTTAGTTAACCCTTTCACACCATTTTGACACATCTCCAGCAAACAACTTTTCAAATCACTGAGTGACAAAAGAAAGAATTGCTAAAAAAACGAGAAATTTCTCCTTTTGCCACAATGTTTACATCTTTTTTCTCTGATATTATACCAAAAACTTCTTTGATCAAATATTTTAGAAGTCATCTGCTACAGATTTGTTGTATGCGTGAAAGGGTTAATATTGGTGTACTTAGACCTACCCACAATCACTGTTTGTCCTCTGCCGTCTCCTGCCGCAACAAAACATAATTTGTACCCCGTGCCCGTCAACCCATTATTTACAGCTATCAATGATCTAAAACACTTACCTGAAAATAGAATGAAACATGTTATATATTGCATCATGAATAAATTAACCCTTTCCCACATGCAGATGCAATTTGATGCAATAGCAGCAGACGACTTTTGAAAACATTGTGGCCAGAGGTGAAATTGCTCATGATGAGTAATATCACCTTTGCCCACAATGTTTTCAACTTTATTTCACAATTCAGCTATCTTTTATGGAGATTTTTCAGGTTTTTGTCACTTTGTTTTCAAAGTCGTCTGTTGCAGATTTGTTGTCAGTGCATGGGAAAGGGTTTAAACACACCTAGACAATCAATTAACCTTTTCCTGATGAATATACAGCAGAAAAGATTTGAAAACAGTGTGGGCATATGAGAAATTTCTTCTTTTGCCACAATGTTTGTAACTCTGTTTAACCCTTTCCCTCATATAGACGATTTCTGACACCTCTGCAGCAGACAGCTTTTTGAAAACGTGCAATTTCCCCTTTTACCACAATGTTTTACACTTTTAGTCATAGTTCAAAGTCCTCTGCTGCAGAATTGTCATATGAGCAAATGGGTTAATTAAAATTCAACACTATATTATGATTATAAAGCAGACACCTTTTGAGATCATTGTTGCAAAACTGAAAATTATACTCATCATCAGCATTTTTTTCCTTTTAGCTACAATAATTATATATTTCAACTATTTTCAATAAATAAACTTTCGTTTAAGGACAGTTTCTGTATTCATGTTTAGATCTCGATGTTGTTCAAAATCGTCTGTTGCAGGTTTGTTGTATGTGGGAAAGGGTTAAAATAGTTTTGTCTACAGGCCAGATACAATGTGTAAGAAGATGTAAACTTAGACAGGTTTTATCCTACACCATCTTGCATAAAACTCAATTAACCCTATGATGTGGGTACTCAGAACTGTCAAATATGAGACAACTTTTTTGAGTATTATACTCACAGCATAGGGTTTGGAGGTGAAATAAAGATTTAAGAACATAACAATTAATTCACCCTTCATCTAGACACTGTTGCTAAAAGCTTATAGTTAGTAGGCCTAATAAGTGCAGATGCAAAGAAACTTTGTTTTCTCACACCTGCTTTTCACCTACTATAATTATAAACCGAATTAAGGCTATTTCACAATTTTGGAAAGCCATTTTTGTCACAATGTTGTCAAAAAAAGTCACAAATGAAAGGCAAAATTAACACTTGCATAACTGTACTTTCTGTTTCGCATGCGTAAACCTTGTCCACAATTTTGTTTTTATCATCAAAAAGGTTTTCTACTTTTTTGACAAAATATGTTCAAAGTCGTCTGCTGCAGAATTGTCGTATGAGGGAAAGGATTAAAGCAAAATATATCAGAAAATACCATATTCATATGATTTCATCATTAATAATAAAACATATATCATTTTCCCTTCACAATTTTATTATTTTGCAAATTGAATTTCACAATATCAATGGGTTAGGAAGTCTTCATAAAACTGGGTGGTTTTAATGCAATGTACATGTAACTTCACTCCTAACAAAAGACAAACTAATCTTAATTCCTTAATTACTTTGCTTCTTAAAGAAGTCTTAGAAACACAAAAAATGCACTGCTGGTTACTATGACATTTTCTAACTTTAGGAAGTTTCAACTATTTTAAAACTCCTATATTGAGCAATGACACACAAACACAAACCTTCAGGTGCCTTTGAATATCAATCCTTTCCTGCTTATACAGACACATTTCAAAGCAGCTGATGATCTGCAACAGACGACTTTCATAACACATTGTGAGCAAAAGGAGAAATTGTTCAAAGGGAGTATTTTTTTCTTTTGCCACAACGTTAACAACTCTCTTCAAAAGTTATAGTACAATATTCACTTTTATAAATAAAGGTTTTCAATATTCTTTGTCTAAAAGTTTTCAAAGTCACCTGATGCAGAATTGTTGAATGTTGGAAAGGATTAAAGCACTATACAATCAAGTTGAATACTCTTAAAACTGTTGTTGTTTTTCCTGGATTTCCCGTTAATTATGTCGCAGCTGATATCCAAAGGCATTATTTCAACATGCTTGAAAGAATTGCTTGAAGGACTAGATGACAATTATGAAAGATCATGATCAGACTATTGCAGTGCAGGCCATTCAAATCGTTCACTATTAACAAAGTCCCGATGAACATTTTATTTGGTGGCGTGGCCCATTTTTATCTCCCACCAAATCATGAAAGAAGAATTTCTGCTAAAACCGGACATCATAAATCTATTTATAGTGTCTCAGTACACTCACTGACCCCAGCCATAAAGATATTACAAGAGTTCTATGAGCAATAAAACATACACAGTAGTAAACTGTATTGAACCCTTTCCCACATATACGAAATGTGGAGCATCAAGGCAAGTATATAGTAATTCTTCATAAACGAAAGTTCAATTCTAAATCTTTTCCAGCCTGCAGACGCATTTTGTCGCAATAGCAGCAGACGACTATTGAAAACATTGTGACCAAAGGTGAAATTGCTCATGATGAGCAATTTCTTCTTTGGCTACAATGTTTTCAACTTTATTAAACAACTAAGCTATCTCTTATGGCGATTCTTCAGGTTTTTGTCACTTTGTCTTCAAGGTCGCCTGCTGCAGTTTTGTTGTACGTGGGAAAGGGTTAAATAGATTCGAAAACATAGTGACAAAAGGATAAATTGCTAATGATGAGCAATTTCACCATTTGCAACAATTAATGTATTAAAAAGTTACAAGTCTGCTGCAGTGGTGTCAGAAAGCATTTATTAGTGGAAAAGGGTTATTTACCTGATAATTATGATACTTTAACCTTTCCCTCATATCAACGCTTTCTGACGCCTCTGCAGCAGACAGCTTTTTGAAAACATACAGTGACAAAAGAAGAAATTGCACAAAATGTGCAATTTCTCCTTTTGCCACAATGTTTTTCACTTTAGTCATAGGTTATCCATTCAATTTATAATAGAGATTTTCTATTTTTTGACAAAATATGTTCAAAGTCATCTGCTGCAGAATTGTAGTATGAGGGAAAGGGTTAACCATTTCCAACATTCAATAAATTTACAGCAGACAACTTTGAAATCATTATATATGGCAACAGAAGACATAGCGTATTATACTAGCAATTTCTCCTTGTGCCATACTGTATTATTCAAAGATTGTATGATTCAGGTGCATTTGCAAATGGGAAGAGGGACTTAAAACCCTTTCCGAAATATAACAAAACTTAATGTTAGGAGAAGGAAAACGACTAAGAATACATCAAGACTGCTTATAATTGTTTTTGACAGTATTTCAATTATGCAACAGCAATCTGAGCTCACCTATTTATTATGTTTTTCCTTGAAACATTGTTGGAAAAGACGAAATAGCTTGCGGCAGATCAATGCATCTATTTTTGAATGATTTTATTACATAACCCTTTCCCACATGCAACAAATCAGCAGCATAAGACTTTTAAATCATCTAGGAAATTTAATAATTATATAACATGGAAAAATCTCGATAAATGGAGGTATAATTTAACTGAAAATAGTTGACAACATTGTAGCAAAAGTATAAATTGCTGGCTTTGAGCAACTTCTCCTTTTGTCACATTATGTTTTCAACAGTCATCTGCTGCAGATGTGTCAGAAAGTGTCTATATGTGGGAAGGGTTAAGACAACCACCCTTGAGGGATTCAGAATCTGAAGTGACTCAGATCATTATACTTAGTTGTCATATGGCCATAAAACATCAACCCTTCCTCGAGAACTAGATTAGGGGTAGTAAACCAGATCATAATATCTCTCTTATTACTCAACCAAACCGTATGTTGTGGGTATAACTCAAGAGAATTTTCTCAGTGAGAGGATTCTTTTAAGTACCCACAACATGGGGTTTGAGTATCAAATACAGATTTTAGAACATGATAAATGCCACTTTTCACTTGCAGACACATTTTGATGCCTATTCTGCAGCAGTCTTATTGCAGACAACATTTGAAAACATTGTCACATAAGGAGCAATTACTCATTTTGCTACAATGTTTTCAACTCTTCAATCATCATACTTTCTTCTAAAAAGAGATGCGGTATATAGTTTTGCCCGGGTGGTTTTGAAGTCGTCTGTTGCAGAATAGTTGTATGTGGGAACTTAATTGGGCTAATTTCCACAAGCAGATCCCTAGGTATAATTTAGTAGGATTTAATCCTTTCTTACATACAAACATATCTGCAGCGGATAAGCTTAAATATATCTGGGTAAACATATCGAAAATTTGTAAATGAAGAAATAATTAATGCATGAAGTTGAAAACATTTATGCCAAAGATCGTCTGCTAAAGATTCAACTGCAGGTTGGAAAGGGTTTTAAAGGTCCATGGCTTTCTGATAAATCAAATCAAATTAACTCTTTGATGTTGGTGCTTAAAAGAACTTATTTGGCCAAATAATTTCGAGAATCTAATGTATGGTGTAATTAAGAGCATGAAATATATCCCTCATTCTGACAAGATTAAAGGTATCCAAAGTGGTCAAATGGTTATCGTCTTGGAATTGAAACCAGGTGTCCCGGGCTCGTTCCCCAGTTGCGGCACAACAGTCTTGGTGGAGTGCCCCTACCCCTGCAAAATGAAATTCATGAAATCATGAATTGTTCATACCTTTAAAGGATTGTTCATGATCCACTCTTTATCAATTCTTCAGTTGCATTTATGAACTTATGGACATGAACAGTCCTTGAAGTATTTTCTTGAACAGTTCATGAATAGTTGAAGAACAAGTCAATTGATTCAAGAAAATGTTCAGGTTCCTAAAATGTTCATAAACTGACATCATGAATGGTTCAAGACCAGTTGAAGAATATTTCAAGTTCTTAAAATATTCATGAGTTCACTTCAATACTGGTTTAAGAACAGTTGTAGAATTTGTTGAGTTCTTAAAAGATGCATGAATTGACTTCGATACTGGTTTAAGAACAGTTGAAGAACTGAACTTGAATTTGAAAAATACCAAGGGAGTTAACTCTAGCATAAAACACAGGAACTCTTCAAAAAGAAGTAAGTAATGTTAAGTACTCCTTTTACCTTTTTTGGTGGGAGAAAAAGGCACAGAGAAGATTTTTGTAATTTCTTATGAATAACTTAATGGGCACATTTGGTAATTGCCTTAAATGTTACATTGTTTAATAAATTATCAAATTGTATTGTGCTATGTCATAAACAACATGTTTATATTGGTGATTTATTAAAGTATCACATTGCCGCATGTATCCGGAAGAAGCCAATGTCTTCATACAGTGAGTGTGTAGATTTACAGTAACTGTTATTGTTCAATTATAAGTGTTCTTTTTCAAGACAAATCTTTTTGTTTTTTTGTTCTTTGTTTGATCCCACCTGATTCACTGTTTTTCCTACATGTTATATCAACTTAAATTAATCTTCTTACACAGTACTAGAAGTGTAGCCCCAATAGTTGTTACACAATTTAACATTACATGATGTCATATTGGAGAGGTTACTTAGTTACATTGACCCTGAATCGCCAGACATGCCATATATAGTTCTAGTTTATATCTCTCTTTCTGTATAAAACATGAGCTGTCTCGCGAGAAAACCAACATTGTGGACTCTGCGTAAAGTATCTTACCATGCCCCGCAGGCTTACCCGGATAGACACTTTTCGCCTCTAGAGGATTTTCTGTTTCAGCAATCATTACTCTATACCTCTATCCCCCTGAGGCAGAATGTGTTGACCCGAATCAGTCTGTGCCGACATTGCAGGCTGATCTGGTTGATTCATTTTGCAGATGCCATAATGTTGGTTTTCTCGCGGCACGGCTCACATGTAGTTTCAAGGGCAAGAAAGCAGTGCAGCAGCTACACTTCCCTCCTACAATTTTATCACTCCAAATTTGTGAGACATTACAATTTACTTTCCTTCAGACTTTTCCGTAGAAGACTACAAATATCTCATGAGTAACATATTTTGGTTTTACATTGAGATGATATTTTAAATTCATAGACAGTTTTGGAGACATGCAAGTAAAATCTATACTGATTTGCCTAATAGATTCCATTCACTTCTGCACAGTGAATTCAATTTGGCAAACTGAATTTTAAACATGTAGTTAAAAATTAGGTTTGAATCAAATGCTGCAGATTTGTTGTATATGGAAAAAGGGTTAAAACATCTAGGGACAAAAATCATGGAAATAATGTATTGATACAGAATTGAAAAGATTATTTGAAATGGATAAATATTTAATCAACAACAATTTCTTCTTTTCTCACAACCCAAAAATGTTGTAAGTCTTCTATATCATGGATTTAACCCTTTCCCTCATACAACATTTCTGCAGCAGACGACTTTCAACATATTTTGTCAAAAAATGGAAAATCTCTATAATTGAATGGATATGACAAAAAGTGGAAAACATTGTGGCAAAAGGAGAAATTTCTTCTTTTGTCACTATGTTTTCAAAAAGACGTCTGCTGCATTTATGTCAGAAAGCGTCTATATGAGGGAAGGGTTTAAGAGCTAAATTAGGGAGATAAGACTTTTCAAAACACTATAAAAACAGGAATGGATATGTTACCAGGCTATGAACTCAATATTAAGTATTTCAAAATATTAGAAAAATAATTTCAAAAATTATCATTTAGTCCTAAAATTGCAATGGCAAATATTAGATCAATGAAAAAGAATATTAAAATGAAACCTACACATTCCCTATCGAATTGCGCGAGATCTTCGTCTGTGATGGAGGTGATCCGGACACGTAACATACATCCACGTCGTCGCACGATCACAGGGACATCTTCTTCAAATATTGTTGATTCACTATAAGAATTACGTTGGGAAGGGGGGTTACTTTTACTTTTAAATTTATGCACATCAAACTTGGGGTAATTTTTATCTGCAGTCAAAAGTAAGGAATCTCTTGGATGCTCTCTTGCAACAGAAAGGTGATCACTATTTTTAAGTTCATGCTTTAAAATCTTTTCAGTAGGTCGAGGTTTTCCATCACTAGTTATATCATTTCCATGATCTTCCCTTTCACTTCTGTGTTCATTATCACCTTTCAATTTAGTATTGACATCTTCTCCCTGTATTATTTCCTTCGTAGACTCATTCGAAATCACTTCCCTTGATGTTACGTGTGCTAATGGGTCACTTAATCGTATACTAAGCATGGAGGTATGTATTTTCTTCGACTCTTCATTTTCTGGCTCCATGCTTGGAGAGCTGATAGCACCCTGCCCGGAGTTAATAACGCCCTCAGAGTTTGTCAATATCACACATGATATTTACACTGATGCTGGTACCCCAAGTCTTGCACACACATGATATAATCCATTATTTATTTACTTTTATGGAATAAATCAACATAATGAACCCTGATTAATGGAACCAATCCACTTTCTCTCACCGTTTTATCAACAATCTTCTCACACATTTGAATTCCTGTAACTGACTTAGCCAATGATACAGAACTGTTTGTATTGTTTCTATCTGCATTGCAGTGTCTCTTACGGATTACCTCTCTCATGTCGGCAGGCAATCCTTTTCATGTTTACTAAATTAAAATGGAAAGCAACCCTCTAGAGTTCAGGTTGGTATTGAACAATTCCGTAATTATATGCCATTGACAGATATTTCCAAATTGACAACAGTTTGGATGAAACTTGAATGATACCCACTACATCAGCTTTGAACTAATGCTTTAAGCAATCAGAGCCACACTATAACAAAAAGATTTCTACTTATCCCAACCATTACCAATAGCTACAAATGAACCTTCTTTCAGTAAACAAAAGTTGCAGCTGAATCCTGAACCATCTTTAACACTTTCCCTCATACAACAATTCTGCAGCATACGACTTTGAACATTTGTGGTAAAATATAGAAAATCTCGTTAATTGAATGGATAACCTATGACTAAAAGTGGAAAACATAATGTGGCAAAAGGAGAAATTGCATGTTTTGTGCAATTTCTTCTTTTGTCACTATGTTATCAAAAAGCCGTCTGCTGCAGAGGCATCAGAAAGCGTCTATATGGGTTAAAGGGTTAAAGACAACTAAAGACAACTTATCAAAACATTGCAGCACAAGGATGAAATGAGACATATCCCCTTTTGCCCCAAGTCTAAGTCAAGTCTTACTTAACTTGTCTGTTACAGTTTTGTAATGTTTGGGAAAGGGTATATGATGTAATGACATAATGAATTTATAACATGTTTATTTTCTATCAATACTGTGTAATGCTCAAGTGTAACGCATAATTAAACATTTTTATCTGCCCATTCTCATTTTGATCAATTAATCCAACCATCAATCTGACTAAAGTACAAGATCTTCCATAAAGGTATGCTTATGATTTTAATGATATTGTCCAACCATTAACCATGCACCACTTGCAGATGTATGGTGTTGTTTGCAGTAAAAAGTGTTCGAAAACATAATGAAGAAAGGGGAAATTGCTCATCTTTAGCCACAATGTTTCAACTCTTCATTAATGATACTTTCATTTAAAGTGATGTTATATATTTTTGCCTAGATTTTTTCAGTCATTTGCTACAGATATGTAATATGTATAGAGTTGGCGTAAAGAGGGGAAATGTCTTATTAGTCCCCTACCGGTTTGGGGACTATAGATTTGCCCGATTTTGTCTGTCTTTCAGTATGTCAGTCTGTCAGTCTATCAGACCGTCAGTCCCACCTTACCCTGTTCGGCACAATATCTTAACCATCCATCATTGGATTTACAAGAAACTTGACACAAACTTTCACCATGATGAGGCTGTGTGTCGCGCACAAGACCAAGGCCTGTACCTCAAATGTCAAGGTCACACTTGGAGGTCAAAGGTCAAAATGAGTACCGTTTGATAGGACTGTACCTTGTCTGGCGTGCATCTTAACCATCCATCATAGAATTTTCAAGAAACTTGGCACAAACTTTCACCATGATGAGGAAGCATGTCACGCTCAGAGGCCTGTACCTCAAATGTCATAGTCACACATAGCGGTCAAATGTCAAAATGAGCATTGTTTGATAGGACTGTTCTTTGTCCGGCCCGCATCTCAACCATGCATCATAGGATTCCCAAGTTGCAAGGCACACCTGTTCACCATGAAGAGGTCACGCACAAGACCCAGGCCTGTACCTCAAAGGTCAAGGTCATACTTAGTATTGTTTGATGTGGACCGTACCTTGTCCACATCTCGACCATGCATCATAGGATTCCTACTTTACTGGGAACACATGTTTACCATGATGAGGTGACATGTGGCACACAAGACACATGCCTGTACCTCAATGGTCAAGGTCACACTTAGAGATCAAAGGTTGTAATGAGATACCATGCATCATATAATTCTCAAGTAACTGGGCACAAATGTTCACCATGATGAGGTGACATGTGGCACACAAGTCATATGCCTGCACCTCAAAGGTCAAGGTTCATACTTACAGGTCAAAGGTCGAAATGAGAAATGTTTGATGTACATAATTTATTCAGTTAAAATAGATATGCTCTGTGGCATTAGGAAAGGGGTAAATGAACTTTTAGCTTCAAATGACATCTCCTAAACCATTTGGACCAATATCTCCCAAGCTTCACAGAAATGTATCTTTTGTGATCCATTTTCAAATTGTGCAAACAGTTAATGCCTCAATACAAATGGCATTTACTGATATGCTTTTTGTTTTAGCCACTCCTTGCAGTTTCATTTACAATCCTGATCAATTTTCCCCAGATATTTGCAGTTAAATATTTGCTACTAATTTACTATCACTCAGGTTATCAATTTAGGGCCATCTTGGCACTCTTGTTCATAGAGATGTTTCATAGTTTAACCTATTTGTTTTTAAAAACCTTCTGCTGTAGATATTTGATATGTTAGAAAGGGTTACTTATCACATTAGCTTTGGAGCAGTTA
>JAUELF010265850.1:0-11104 GCA_031471495.1 Clinocardium nuttallii | reverse complement strand
CTCGCTGCCCCCACGTTGTCGCCACGCTGTGCTTCGTTTTTCCTCGCTGACTCCACGTTTAGTTAAAACGCGTCATGCATTGATGACCCTCTACCAAGACTGTTGAAATTATTACAATCCATTTACGCGACAGAGCGTATCATATAAAGTGTACCACAACATATCAAACCGTAACATAACATAACATAGCAGGAACTTTACACAACGTCGTAAAACACCGTAGCATAACGCAGCTCATAACGTAGTACAACGTGTTACAGCGTATCATATCGTGACACAGCGTGGTATAACGCGACACGAGGAACATGTGAGCAACGAGGCCACAACGTAGCATAGCGCAGCACAATGTTTTAGCAAACGGAACAGAACGTATCAACCGGCTATGTTCACGTTCTATAATTTTGTGCTACGTTTGTGATACGTTATACTACACTGTTCCACGTTCTCGTCGAGGTGTAGTACGTTGTGTGGACACGTGAGCCAATTTTGAAAATGTCCAAAATTAAAATTTATTTCACGTTTAATCATGTTTTGTCACGTTTGATCAAGTTTTGTCACCTTTGATAACGTTTTAGCCACGTTGTTTCACGTTTGCTCACGTTGTAGTCACGTTTTCCAACTTAGCTAAACGTGGCGGCCAAAACGTGAGCCTATGACTGGGGCACTAATCGTCGCACTTTCTCAACGTTTGACAGGTAGAATAATATCACACTATCACTGAGAAGTGCTTACTCTAAGGTAAAATAAAGGTGGGTCATGTATTATCCAAGAAAGAATTTACCCCGCAAATATGTTACCGTCATTTTGAATACTGTGACATTCGGGCTGGGCAAAAATTGAGTTTTCACATATATATATACTCTACTTTCACTTTAAACAGCCTGACCGTGGATTAATTCAGTAAATTGGAACCAATATAAGTTGAGCTGCAATAGCTCAGTTGCTCGTGAGTTCGAAACTCGGCTCAGCTATTACCGTTGTCTCGAAAGATTGACACTCCACTCGTCATTGTGACTTCAATCATTTTACTTCCATAAATGGGCTTTATAGTCTATGAGGGAAGGTAGCCAGTTGCCTGAGAAGAATTTTGAGAAGATAAATGCTGCGTGAAAGTCAGTTACCACATGGTTATGTGAACTTGCAGCCAGCCAAGATATTCCTTTAAAACCTCTTGAAAACTCCATTTCAGGATTACCAATTACATAAATCAGCGACCAGTGAAAACCTCGATAAGAATGCACGGCTACACAGAAATGATTAGAATGTTTTCTGATTATTGGAACGTTTATTGTTGGGTTCTGCAAACAAATGTTCTGATCTTAAAATTGGCGGCAAAAAAAGCCTACTTCATTAATTTATCTTATTTACGACAGGAACAAATTAAAATTACGGAATTGCAACCAGGAAGGGCACACATTTTTTGGTGGTCTATGTTATGATTTTCTTCTTTATTGCTGGCTTCCTTCGTTAGACATGTGTAGGTGGACTGGTCGACGTGATATGATTGAGACATTGTTGAAAGCGGCGTTATATCCAAATTAATTCATCAATCCTTTTGTAGAAGTTACATATCGTAGTCAGCAATTGAGGAAGTAACTCCCGTGTGCTTCCTTGATATCTACATCGGATTTATCTCCCTTACCTGAGATTCTGCACAGTATTTCGAGAAATCCCATAAAAAAACGATGATGCGGTACATAATTGCATTTTGTAGAATAGAAGTAAAGCTCTAAGATCCAGATAACGTTGAAAGCATACACCTCAGTGAATAATTAGGTAAATACCTAATAAGAGGGTCATGTCGTGGGAAAGAAGACTGTAACTTCGTCGCATCGAGTCGTGATAGATCAGTCAGTATCGACGAGTGCTATCAATTCAAGGGCTCGTCAGTCAGTATCGTCGAGTGCTATCAATTCAAGGGGTCGTCAGTTCGAACCTTGGTTCCATCATTGATTATGTCGGTGATTATGTCGCATGTCCATTTCGTCAACGCATATAGAGGATACGCATAACTCTTTCTCGCATACAGCAGCCTTTTATCTGCAGAACATGGCTTAGAAAATATCCACGCAAACGATTGTAAAATCTCTTTAAATTAAAAGATGATTATTCAATGCAGTTGATAACACTGTGAGAATAGGGAAATATTTGCTTATTGCTAGTAATATCTCCTTTTGTAACAATGTTATCCAACGTCGACTACTTCAAATGCGCACGTGTGTAGAAAATGGTTACACGTAAGTGGAATAAGCTGACCGTCATCTGACGTGTCTCCCCAAGAAGTTACAGTAAACACCATGTGAATTACACCGTCATCTGACGTGTTTCCCCAAGAAGTTACAGTAAACACCATGTGAATTACACCGTCATCTGACGTGTCTCCCCAAGAAGTTACAGTAAACACCATGTCAATTACACCGTCATCTGACGTGTTTCCCCAAGAAGTTACAGTAAACACCATGTCAATTACACCATCATCTGACGTGTTTCCCCAAGAAGTTACAGTAAACACCATGTCAATTACACCGTCATCAATGCAATATTTACTTTTTTGATTATTCATTTGATTTTTCCTGTCTTTGGATGGATGGATTGATGGATGGAGGGAAGGATGGAGAAGATTGATGGATGGAGGAATGGGGCATGGAGGGATGAAGGGTGTGTATAGATACAAACACAATAATTGCTTCAGTCAGATAAAATATATAATGTGCATTTTATATGGTTCAACAAAGAAATTATTGGATAAAATGAATAAACAACGTGATATTGTCGGTGGAAAAATGGACTGAATGCAAAGTAGATTTGTCCAAGTCTTTCTCTCGGTTTACTGCGTTTTTATAACAGTCGTATTAGGTGTATCATCTCTTCTGGATGACTTTGAAGTGAGTAAGATTTAACCCTTTCCCACTTGCAGACGCATTCTGACGCATTTACAGCAGACGACTGTTGAAAATATTATGGCAAAAGGAAAAATGGCTCATTTCTCCATTTGCCTAAAATGTTTTCAACTCTATTTAATGATTAAACTCTCAGTTATGAAGATGTTTCACATTTTTGCCAATGTGTTTTCGAAGTCGTCTGCTGCAGAATGGTCGTATGTGGAAAAGGATTAAACAAACATCGGGGTGACTTCTTCTTTTTAACTCGGTTGTTCTGTGTGTTGTTCGCCGCTTTTAACAGTGGTTAAGTTATATTTATCCGTTTCCTGGGTAAATTACCAGTTCTGCCGGTAGTGATTATATTGACACTGATGTATCCTGGGGAAATTAGCAGTTCTACCGGTAGTGATTATCTTGACACTGATCCATCCTGGGTAAATTACCAGTTATACCGGTAGTGTTTAACTTGACACTGATCCATCCTGGGTAAATTACCAGTTCTACCGGTAGTTATTGTCTTGACACTGATGCATCCTGGGTACATTAGCAGTTATACCGGTAGTTTCTATCTTGACACTGATGTATCCTTGGTAAATTAGCAGTTCTACCGGTAGTTTCTATCTTGACACTGATGCATCCTGGGTAAATTAGCAGTTCTACCGGTAGTTTCTATCTTGACACTGATGCATCCTGGGTAAATTAGCAGTTCTACCGGAAGTTTCTATCTTGACACTGATGCATCCTGGGTAAATTAGCAGTTCTACCGGTAGTGTTTATCTTGACACTGATGTATCCTGGGTAAATTAGCAGTTCTACCGGTAGTTTCTATCTTGACACTGATGCATCCTGGGTAAATTACCAGTTCTACCGGTAGTGATTATCTTGACACTGATGTATCCTGGGTAAATTACCAGTTCTACCGGTAGTTTCTATCTTGACACTGATGTATCCTGGGTAAATTAGCAGTTCTATCGGTAGTGTTTATCTTGACACTGATGCATCCTGGGTAAATTACCAGTTCTACCGGTAGTGATTATCTTGACACTGATGTATCCTGGCTAAATTAGCAGTTCTACCGGTAGTGATTGTCTTGACACTGATCCATCCTGGGTAAATTACCAGTTCTACCGGTAGTGATTGTCTTGACACTGATGCATGAGTCATAATTCTTCCCCCGCCAATCCTGAAGGCCAAGGAAGAAAGCTATTACTACCATTTTATAGTATTTGGTTTAATCCTTTCCAACATATAGCCGGATGTTGACGCATCTGCAGCAGACGACTTTTGAAAACAACGTGACAAAAGGAGAAATTGCTTAAAACGAGCAATTTCTCCTTATGCCACAATGTTTTCAACTTTTTTCAGTAAAAAAACCTACAACTATAGAAATTTTACATGGTTTTGAGTAGACACTTTCAAAGTTGTCTGCTTAAGATTTGCTGTATGTGGGAAAGGGTTAACCTAACCGGAGATCGAACTCTGGTCACCTGCTCCGGGGCGGACACTCTTACTACTACACCATGGATCCGGTTATAGTGTAGACACTCTTACTACTACACCATGGATCCGGTTATAGTGTGGACACTCTTACTACTACACCATGGATCCGGTTATAGTGTAGACACTTTTAAAACTCGAATCGAAGAGAGACAATGATAGTTCTAATAACATAAGGGTTTAGTCTAGTAATACTAGCTATTGTGTGGAAATGACCGGTTCACTCCCCTTGATAAAGGTCTCAGAATATACCGTTCATAAACAGAACAGCGTCAAGCAAACAGATGAAGGACTATCTGTGGACTGCGAAGACTCAAATCAGCACAGTCTTCCCAGAGCTTCCGATCTCCACCTTAATATGAAAAAAAAAAGTCGTGATGCAACGATCCCCCTTATTAAGAAGGGCCGTAAACTTATACAATATGTCCCTCGAGAAAAACAACATTATGGTATCTGCGTTATGTATCGACCAGATCAGCCTGCAGACTGATCCGGCCCGACACATTCCGCCTCCGAGGGATAGAGGTTATAGAGTAATGGTTCCTGAAACAGAAAACCCACAGGAAACGAAACGTATATATCCGGGTAAGCCTGTGCGGCATGCTTAGGCTGATCATGGTCGACAATGTTCGTAGAGACCACAATGTTGTTGTTTTCGCGAGACGGCTCATATAACTGGAAGCGCCTATGGCATAAGTATCAATTTATTTTCAAAATTAATCTTCGCAGCAAGTGTATTAGAACAATTCTAAACTACATGTAAATAACACAGATATTAAAAAGAGCAAATTTTACCCCAAATTTCAGAAAAAGTAGAAGTTATACTTTATCTATGATAATCAACATTGCAAAATTAGAAAACAATATATTTGCATATCTATACTATGCTATCTAAATGTACACTGTGGGACAGGAGCTTATTGCATGCTCTGGCGTATTTGCGAGCAGTAACGACCCGGAACAATTAAATTTGCAGATGTGATATTGCACTGCGTTGCTTGCAAATGGTCCAAGGTTGCATTTCCCGTATCGCATCCTTATATTTAATATACATGAATTTACGATAATTACAAACAAATAGTTGCTGCACATTGAAAGCATTTTCGTCGTATAGTCCTGGGTGAATTACCATCCGTTCTAGTCATCAGGGTGTCTTTCCAATAAGTTTATCACCACTGGAATCTTCAACGCTCCTTCAATAAACTCTTCCAGAGAAATAAGGCCATCTCCGTTTTGATCCAGTAACTGGAAGAGCGTGTCAGCGATCTCTCCCGCCTTATCTGGACTTTCGTGTACTCCATTTGTGAAGAGTCTGTCATCTCGGTAGGGTGCGGAACTGTTATTTCCCAGTAGATCCGCCTGGTGTTTAAGTTCCTGCCCTAATTCGTTTATCACAGAATCCGGTGACATGTTACACACAGACTGTAAAAGAGAGGAAATTAACACATTACATGTATCACGTCGACAAAAGTCTAGTATATACTATCAATAGGTCTATCCTGAATAAATATATATATATACAAATATTATCCTTAAGATTTCAGTTTCCATTGTTAAAGAAAAAAGTAACATGCATAGTGCATTGGCGTGCGGTGTAGATCCAGACATACCTGTGCATGCGCAGGGTTTGATTCGGATATGTACTGTTAGATAATTATTCATAGGAGTATGCAATCATAGGTTCAGACAAAATATTACATCTGGTGTGTTATCAGATTTACCTAACACCCGGGCAACATGTGTAAGGTCAACAGTCCCTATAATATTATACTATATATACTACTTGATTATATTAGTAAGCACTAATATATCTATACTGCTATAATTTGATTTGGGGATTCAATACAGTAATCATACCAAAAAGCTGTTATTTGATTGGCGATATCCGTGTCGTCATCCTAGCAAGTCGTTCAGTTTGTATTTTACGCTAACATGAGCAAGACTACAAACAGAGCACTAGGCGTGTTGTATATATCCGAATACACCCGTTGATCTGATAGTATAGACTGCAAACAGAGCACTAGGCGTGTTGTATATATCCGAATACACCCGTTGATCTGATCGTATATACTACAAACAGAGCACTAGGCGTGTTGTATATATCCGAATACACCCGTTGATCTGATCGTATAGACTACAAACAGAGCACTAGGCGTGTTGTATATATCCGAATACACCCGTTGATCTGATCGTATAGAACCTCAGACATACACATATTTAAAAACATATAAATGGATGTTAATTGGATTAACTCCCTGTCGTACGAGGCAACTGTCGATTTATGAACGCGCTGACTGATTGAATCGACTTCAGTAAAGAATCATGCGCCCTTGCAGAAATAAATAAACAGATGAAAGTTGCGTTGTCGTAATTAGATTGACTGATTCGCTAAAGTGAGGTCGAATGTCTATAAAATAGAACCAGCTCTAGTCTAATTACATTATTTCTATTCAATGCGTTTGCAGTATGATTCAATCTTAACGCAGAAATAATTTAAAACACTTATGATAAAACTACTTCCATTATTTCGGACATTTCATTTCCACCATTTTCAACATTTCATCCAGAGCCTAATGACGGGCTTGGAGACCGATACAATAACGTACTTTGGCAGGTAAGAAAGTATTTGATTCAATATAGAAGTCGAGTACACACACATTATCGACGACAGTAGGAAAGGAGAATTCACTAGCGACATGTTTCGGACTTATGGATAATTTCAATGCCAATGCATTGTAGTGGCCCTGTGACATGATACTATAAGAGTTATTGTTAACTGTTTTGGTTTTAAATTCAATGTGTCAGTAGCATCACCAGTGTGAAAATGAACACCAACGAGCCAACTTGTCATAATACTTTATCCCACAATCCCGAGCGCCATGGTGGGCAATCTTTAATTAAAATGTTTCACAAGTCTTTGGTGTGACTGGCTGTGGATCGAATCCACGTCCCCCAGCACCACAGGCGAACACTCTACACCTTATATGTCTGCAAGTCAAAGCATAGGTTTTTTATAAATCTTATTGAGGTTTTGTATCCGTCTCTTCCTAACCAATAGAGGCACGTTGAATTAATCGAAAAACGTGTGAGGTGGGGTCGTGATGCACGTGTGAGGTATGTCAGTGGGTCGTGATGCACGTGTGAGGTATGTCAGTGGGTCGTGATGCACGTGTGAGGTATGTCAGTGGGGGTCGTGATGCACGTGTGAGGTATGTCAGTGCGTCGTGATGCATGTGTGAGTTGTGTCAGTGGGGTCGTGATGCACGTGTGAGGTATGTCAGTGGGGTCGTGATGCACGTGTGAGGTATGTCAGTGGGTCGTGATGCACGTGTGATGTGTGTCAGTGGGTCGTGATGCACGTGTGATGTGTGTCAGTGGGTCGTGATTCTGTAGAATAGGCACGGTAGGTGACGGTTTTAGATTCGACGTGTGTAACTGTGTCGATAATGCTACATTTAAACAATTACCCCAACCTTGTCATTTGAAAACAGTTCACCTAAACTATGTTAAAGCAACGGACGCACATAAGCAGCGGCTATGACAGCCCTTTCCAACCATCGACCATATACCCATTGTAGACCCAGTACAGTGATTACTATTGCGCTATAATATTTAGTAATCCGTTGCTAGTATGCGAATACGGTCTGGTCTGAACCTGCAGATTTCACATAGTTCAATATGATCCATTCTCATTTGACGCGGATCATTTGAATGACGTCAAAGATTTTGGAATCAATTTTGTAGACCCGCAGTACATACACCGTTTCAATGCCGATCACACGTTATCAGCTACAAGACAATGATACGTGTTTGTTCTACAAGCTACAAGACAATGCTATAATTTGATTCGACAGTCGCAAGGTGCCAACTTTAATTTAGTCAGAGCGCTTTGACGGCGGCCATCACGGGACTTTTATGGTATATACGCAGCGATGGGGTACTAAATCTTGATAAATTATTGACAAAGTGGACAATGTCAATATTGGGGTAAAATAATGAGCCCTCTCCTGGGAAAAGGTATAAGTTGATTTTTGATTACAGTGTAGATCAAAATCAGCCTGTGAATCTACATATTCTGATCCGGGTCTGCACTGTTCAAATATAACGCACACAAGAGTGTCAGAAGGTTTTTTTACTGGGGCGTTGAAATATGTACTGTATTGAGAAAGTGCTTAGTTTGCGATTCTAATTGCATAGATTATAATGGACTGAACATTGTGTGTATTACGCCGCTTTCAACACTGTTTCAGTTATATCACGGCGTTTCAGTTATATCACAGTGTTTCAGTTATATCACAGCGTTTCAGTTATATCACAGCGTTTCAGTTATATCACAGCGTTTCCGTTATATCACAGCGTGTCCGGCATCAGTTATATCACAGCGTTTCAGTTATATCACAGCGTTTCAGTTATATCACAGCGTTTCCGTTATATCACAGCGTTTCCGGCATCAGTTATATCACAGCGTTTCAGTTATATCACAGCGTGTCAGTTATATCACAGCGTTTCAGTTATATCACAGCGTTTCAGTTATATCACAGCGTTTCCGGCATCAGTTACCAGTGCTACTACTCCATTTATCCTGACACCAAATATGGTTTATTTAATATGTGTTGTTAGAAACCTAGCCTTACTTAAAATAAACTACTTGCGGAGTCTTACAGGGTAGACCAGTTGGGTCCAGTAAAATATTGTCGGCGTGTCGCTATAAATGTTTGCTTCACTTTGTTACACTATGTCCAAGGGCAGTGCCATTATTATTGTTTTCCTGATCCTATAATGTAATGGTAAGGGCAGATAAATACAGACTACTCATTGTCCTCTATCAAAACAAACAGTTCCGGAATCTAGCTATTATACCTTTCGAGTTATCGTATAATCCAAGTACACATATTGTTCCAAGTACACATATTGTTCATGTTTACTACACGAAACCTTCATAGTGGGGTATAGCATGACTTTGAGTTCCACGATAGGGTTAGCCGTGGTTTGTCTGTCCATATGTCCGTCTGTATTGTGATTTAACCCACTAGGTACAAGAACTAGATTAATAATGTTCATAATAATTATATTTATTATGGTTTTTAGACCCCTGGATTGTTAGCCCGCGTCGCTACCTACTTAGCTACCGGGGCTTAGGCTCTCTTATGAAAACGGCATTCATAAACAGTGTAAGAAAATGCTGTCTTTGTCAAAATTATACTATAAAATTGCTGTGCCGAAAGATTATGCACACCTTATTTGAAAGCATTGTTGTTCATATAAGATATCATGTTCCCCCAAAATGAGTATGCACATGACATTTGAAAGAATTATGGTGGGAAAAGGATAGCTGTATCAATAGTTTCCTTTCAATATTTCATATCAGACGTTTTGTTTCACCAAAATGAGTTTGCTCACGGCATATATACAAGCATTGCGGGGAAAATGGTACATTTATCAATAGTATACTTTCATTTTTTATGTGGGAATTTATGTTTCCTTATTTATTATAAACACGGTATCTATAAGCATTGTGGGAAAAGGATAAATTCATCAATAGTTCCCTTTCAATGTTTTTCATGTGAGACGTATAAGTCCCCAAATGATTATACATACACCATTGAAAGCATTGTAGGAAAATATTTAATTGATCAAAATTGTACTTTTAGTTTTTCAGATGATACTTTTTGTTCTCGACATGTTTTCGAATCAAATAGAAGAATCGGGTTTCACCTACTTCAAACTGCGAATGACAGAGGACGTATTTCAACCGGTAAGCCTTCTTACTTTCTATAACCTGTTTGAGTAGCGTTTGTTACAATATTTTTTAAGGTAAGCTGTAAAGTAGGTAGGTGATTATGCTACAGTTTGAAATATGAAGTAATAACTCAAAATATGTGTAAGCACAGACGTCCGAGTTTTCATTTAATAAACAATTTGGAAACCCACAATGGCGGCTAGAAAACATCAAATAAAGATCGGTCCAATAAAAGATCCACATAGCAAAGATTAATTCTGAACAGACATGCACATGAAAGCTATATTTATAGTCATTAAAAGTAATTAGTTCGTGTGTTTTCACGTTTCGGAATATAATTAAATAACCGAGTTTGATTAAAAATGAATGCCTTCTTCAAAGGATGTTTACTACTATTTCAATTTAGTTTCTCTTTCGCGTCATTGCTCGACCAGTCCATGGGGATTTTAAAAGTATATATGGGTCGCCCCAAGTAAAAGGGCCATTGCATTTTGTAGAACAAGACAATTTATGACAATACCGTAGTTAATCTAAATACGTATTTGTTTCTATCAAACAAAGAGAACAGTAGCAAGGCTAGATTATTGCACATAATTATGTGATAGTCTAGCTTAGATAAACGTTCTACGATCAACATTTTATCAGAATTCGTATACAACTATACTCTAAAGGAACATGTAGTAAGTTGTATTTTGAGAAAACTTTCGAGTAGAGATATTTCGTAGCATAACTTTACACACGGTTAAATGTAGTAAGTTGTATTCTAAGAAAACTTTCGAGTAGAGATATTTCGTAGCATAACTTTACACACGGTTAAATGTAGTAAGTTGTATTCTGAGAAAACTTTCGAGTAGAGATATTTCATAGCATAACTTTACACACGGTTAAATGTAGTAAGTTGTATTCTGAGAAAACTTTCGAGTAGAGATATTTCGTAGCATAACTTTACACACGGTTAAATGTAGTAAGTTGTATTCTGAGAAAA
>JAUELF010265828.1:0-11105 GCA_031471495.1 Clinocardium nuttallii | reverse complement strand
ATTACTCTATACCTCTATCTCCCTGAGACGGAACGTGTCGGCCCAGATCAGTCTGCGCGGATTGCGCAGGCTGATCCGGGTCGATACATTACGCAGATGCCATGATGTTGGTTTTCTCGCGGGACGGCTCAATTTCACCGTTGTCATTTAAACAATTCCCTGGTTCACGTATGTGTTGTATAATTAGCCGAGTCCGAAACTGACTGATGAACCAATCAGGAAACTGTAAATAATTGGACAAATTTTAGCCAATAAAGCCCTTAACCTAACACAGACGACAGTTATGTCTCACACAGCAAACGACTTTTAAAACAAGCATTATGGGAAAAGGTGACCATGGTTAAACGAGCGATGTCTCCTTTTTCCGAAATGCTTCCATACTACTATTCAAAATAATAACGACCACTGTTACGATTGATTCCTAAAGCTAAACGTTTACCATTACACTGGCAGGCAACGCGAATTGGCTATAAACAAACTGTTTTCTTGTGAATGTTAAACAAATGTGAGAGCTTCAAGAAGAAACGATCTAGCATTCTCAAAAGAAAGTTGTTCAAAATCGTCTGTTTTGAACATATCCGAAGAACACATTATAACGTCTGGGTGAATGGAAAATAACTATTGATAAAGGTTTTAAATCTTTGTGAGAAAAGGATATCACGCAAGAGTGCAGTAATAACTCCTTTTCGCACACTGTTTTTGTTTATAACCACAATCGTCTGCTGCACAAACGTCACGTGTCGTCTGTTTCTGGGAAAGGGTTAAAGTGACACTAATCTGATAACGTAGTGGTCAAGAAAAGTCCACGAGATTAGACTTGAGCTCCGTCTCAGTAAAACCCCGCCTCCAGACATCTCCGGTCAGCGTAGATCAAGATTAGCCATCACATTACCGCATCCTGATTAACATTGTCCCGATTGTCATATAACTATTCAGGCAAACTAGTTTCCAATGGTGAACATTATTGGTCGTACTAAAAATGTCGAAACATACATCTAGATCCAGATAGATTTTAACATCAATAAACGAGAGGTATATTTTCCCGTAGTGTTTGTTGCTTACTTGGAATTTCTGTCGCGTTTCGCCAGTCCAAATTTGCAATTAACTTGACGATGTCTTCTTGTAATGTTGATTTTGTTGTACTTTTCTTAGAACATGAGGAGTAGCCTTTCCGATTAAAAGTGTTATAGTTTATCAGTCTAAGCTGCTGAGTTAGGAATGCCTCATATTTTATTTCATGCAAGTGATTTTGTCATTCTCATAATCGTATGTATGTTGGGATGCATTGAGTATTCAACATGTCATTGAGCCGAGAAAATATTAGGTGGATTTGAGGCCTGGCTTAACGGTAAAGCAGAAATTTAAATTAATTTATTCATTTTTAGTTTGTTTTTCAATACAAATCATCGGTGCTAATGTTATGACACCAGTTTCAGAGAGAATGTTTACACAAACAGTTTATACTGAGTAGGAGGACAGATTGATCTGAACTCTCACTGTTCTGAAATGCCAACTTGTACATTTTGCCTTGGACGGTCTCAGTCATCAGCCTTCGTCTAGAGTCTTGTAATCAATCCTCCTGCTCTCGCGACTTAGTTTAATTTAGTTTAAACTTATTTATTTTACATCGATTGCGAAAGCAGCTTTCAGCTTACATTAATCACGCTAGATGTCTGCTTCCTGGAGACTTAACCAATTCTCGCGCCGTTTGTCTTGGAAATTCCCAAAGTCAGAACCCGCTCATCACGGGACTCGAACCCGGGACTCTGGGATCGAGAGGCCTACCACTGTACCACTGTCTTCCACAAACTGTCTTTTCGCAACTTTAAAAGTATGCAAAAAAAAGCGCGTTCAGTTGTGCAGTCTGATCTATGTCTGTTTTGTCCGCTATTTATTCACATAATTTAATTTAATTGTATTGTTTGCTGTTTTCCGTCGACTTCCACAATATTTCAGTTATATCACGGCGTTTCCTGGGTATGTTACCAGTACTACTGGTCCATTTATCCTGATATCAGCCAGTCACCCTGGGTATGTTACCAGTACTACTGGTCCATTTATCCTGACACCAACCAGTCAGTCGTAATGCTAACCCCGTAACCCTGAGCGCCAAGCAGCACAGCCATCACTACCAGTTTTGAAGTATTTGGTATAACCCGGTCGGGTCTCGAACCCACGATCGCCCGCACCGAGGCGGACGCTCTACCACTACACCACAAAGGCGGTCGTCACATAATTAAAGCAAATGACAATACATGTCTATAAACATGTACGAGCTCGGACGATGGTACAAGTTTCAGGGGATCAGCAGGATAAGGGTTAGAATGGACAACCTAATGAATTTAAACATCTCCTAACGGCTATGCTAACACAAGACAGATATATTAGACTGGACTCAGCTCATCCTAACTTAAATCGAAGAGATGGTGTAACACATCTTCAGCAGACGACTTTGTAAACATCTCTGCCAAAATCTGAAAAACCTTTATAAAAGAAAGTGCAATAATGGAATGAAATTGAAATTGTTCTGGCAATATTATAAACAATTTCTTCTTTTGTAGCCCTATTTTCAAATGTCGTCTGTATGAGTAAAAACGTAAATGTAGTGCCGATTTAATACCTAAGATACTTTAATTACTTATTCTAGTATACAGAATGTGTGAATACATTACTTGAGTGCGCTGATATACTATTCAATGTTCAAGGAACTAATTCCAGTCTAAATATCTATTCTCGAGAGAGAATTCGCATTAATAAAGGTCATTATTGTGGTCGAAAAGGCCGTTTTAGTGATAATAATAATGTTTTTAACGTAAAATTCAGCACGCATGGTACAGAATGAATAATGTTCAACGTCCGGTCTAATTTATATCATTAATAATTGGACCACGTTAGGGTTATTTACCAAGGACCGGGCCACACAAAAGACGACTGGAGATTTTGTTTTAAGATGGAGAATCCTTTCACACATACAACATCTGCAGCAATCGACTTTGAAATCATCTGGAAAAAAACTCCCATACGGCAAACAAACGTTTAGTTTTAGATTAAAGTTTAAAACATAAGAAATAACTTATTATGAAGGAGTTGTCGTTTTGTCCCAAACGTCATTTGGTTCAACGTCTGTATGTTCGAAAGAGTTAAAGGGAATCGATATATAATTACAGGCGTGTATATATCGGTTTTTTGTCGTAACAACACTCCGGAGACCTCCGGCAAGGAGTGTTGCTCGATTGATTGATTGTTTAGTGTTTTACGCAGTTTTCAACAATGTTTCAGTGGTAAGTACTGTAGTCCATTTATCCTGACAACCATCCAGCCAGTGATTCATAATGCTAACCCCGCAACCCTGAGCGTCACGGAGGACAGCCATTACTTCGACTTTTAAAGTATTTTTTATGACCCAAATTGTTGATCGACTAACTAGCGAAAACAATGAAGATTAGATTTAGACGGCGCGAATGAGCAGGCTTATCTGGATCACAGATATCACGAAAAGAAAACTCGAAAGTCTGTTTCCATATGACGGAGCCCCCTGACCACCATTAAGTTAATTATGTTTTAACACCTTTGGACAGATGTTTGTACAGAAAACCACATGAGTTAGATATATAAGCATAAATAATGTACGTCATTTATATTTAACGTTGTTTTCAACAGTATTTGAGCCATCCCCGCGAGAAAACCAACATTATGGCATCTGCGTAATGTATCGACCAGATCAGACTTCGCTGTTCGCGCAGACTGATCCGGACCGACACATTCCGTCTCCGAGGGAAAGAAGTATAGAGAATGATTTCTAAAACAGAAAATCCACAGGAGGTGAAACGACGTATCTGACCGGGTTAGCCTGGGCGGCATGCTTAGGCTGATCAGGGTCGACACTTTACGCAGAGACCACATTGTTGGTTTTCTCGCGAGACCGCTCATTTCAGCTTTATCACGACAGTTTCTCTGTGTGATTGTACTAGTACTACACGCAGAGCATATATCGTATCATCTCTACGGTGAGTCGTTTGCTATCCGACAACCATCGACCGTCTCGATGGTGTAGTGGTAGAGCGTCCGCCTCGAGTTTTGGAGGTCGTTGATAAGATGCCCGGCCGGGTCATACCAAACACTTTGAAAACGGTAGTAGTGGCTACCCTCCTTGCGGACAACTGTTAGCGTTACGACTGACTGGCTGGTGTCAGAATAAATGGACAAGTGGTACAGGTAAGTAACAAACTAAGGAAACGCCGTGATATAGCTGAAAAATGTTGAAAGTTGAAAAACGCAAAAAAATAATCAATCAATCAATCAGCCAAACAACAATCAATAACTCAGCCAACCAACAATCAATCAATAAATCAGCCAAACAACAATCAATAAATCAGCCAAACAACAAATCAGCCATACAACAATCAATAAATCAGTCAAACAACAATCAATCAATCAGCCAACCAACAATCAATCAATCAGCCAACCAACAATCAACCAGCCAAACAATAATCAATCAATCAGTCAACGAACTATCAATCAATCAACCAATAATCAATCAATCGGCCAACCAACAATCAATCAACCAACCAATCAATAATCAATAAATAATCAATCAACCAATCAATAATCAATCAACCAACAATCAATCAATCAACCAATCAATAATCAGCCAACCAACAATCAATCAACCAACCAATCAATAATCAATCAACCAATCAATAATAAATCAACCAACAATCAATCAATCAACCAATCAATAATCAATCAATCAGCCAACCGACAATCAATCAACCAACCAATCAATAATCAATCAATAATCAATCAATAATCAATCAATAATCAATCAATAATCAATCAACCAACAATCAATCAATCAGCCAAACAACAATCAATCAATCAGCCAACCAACAATCAATCAGCCAAACTATAATCAATCAATCAGTCAACGAACTATCAATCAATCAACAATCAATCAATCAGCCAAACAATACTCAATTAATCAGCCAACCAGCCAAACAACAATCAATTAATCAGCCAACCAGCCAACCAACAATCATCAAACAGGGGACCACTCAATCAATAAATCAGCCAACCAACAATCAATAAATTAGCCAAACAACAATCAATAAATCAGCCAAACAACAATCAATCAGCCAGTCAACAATCAATCAATCAACCAAACAACAATCAATAACCAATCAATCAATCAATCAACCAAACAATCAACAATCAATCAGCCAAACAACAATAAATAAATCAGTCAAACAACAATAAATAGATCAGTTAAACAACAATAAATAAATCAGCCAAACAACAATCAATAAATCAGCCAAACAACAATCAATAAATCAACCAAACAACAATCAACCAATCAACCAATCAACAATCAATAAATCAGCCAAACAACAATCAATCAATCAGCCAACCAGCAATCACCAAGCAGTAGACCAACATTACATATTTTTGAAAACATTGGTGTTAACCGACCCAGGTCACGGGTTCGAATCCACTGATGAGCAGGTTTTCCCTTTGGAATGTTTCCACACAAACAGCGAACAGGATTAATTTTCCTCGAAAAACCTTATTTCGTTCGAAATCAAAGTAGAATAAATTTAAGTTTAAGCCAGCGTTTCCCGATCCACAAGGCGGACATCTGTAACCACCAACTGACACCGTTTCTATGTTGAATAAAAATGAACAAACAACAAGGACTCAGTCGAGCCTGCACATGAGGCCATGTCATTGTCCCTGTGGACATACATTGTATATAATGCACCAATTATTCGGTAATCGAGAAACTAAAGATGAAAACATTTTTTTAGAAAAAAACCCCAATAAAACCAGGTCATGTGGATGTATGATCTTGTTGCATCCGCGATTGATTGTTTTGTGTTTTACACCGATTTCAACGATTGTCCAGTTATGTCACGGCACTACTGGTCCATTTAATATTTCACCAGCCAATAACTTGTAATTCTTACCTCTCAACCCTGAGTGCCAAGGAGGGCAGGGAGGCAACCATAACTACCAAATCAAGAGATCGACACGCGACCTTCAACTGCATCCTCGAATGACTATATAACCCATCCTCGAATGACTATATAACCCAATGTCTATCCGAAAAACTTAATATTTTCCGTATTTAGGTAAACCCCATGTCTCTACGTCTCGTTGGTGTAAGTGGTAGAGCGTCCATTTCGAGTACTGGTAGTCATGGGTTCAACGCACACACATCCGGGCAAATAAGAACAGATTTTGGAAAAAATAAAATAACTTGCAACTCTCATCTTCGTTTGAATCTTTCCCACGCACATATATACTTATGACAGCCCTTTATATAGCAGACGACGTGTGAAACAATTTTATGGCAATCGTTTGTCACAATGTACTAAATCCCTTGATTATACTCTCATTTATAGAGCTTTTTTTACATTAGCGCTTACATTACTTAAAGTCGTCTGCTGCAGATATGTGTATATATAGGAATTGGCTAGCACCCAGAATATTATGATCACATAGATATATTTGGATTTAACGCCGTTTTCAACTATCTTTCAGTCATATCATGGAGACCAGTTCACCTTCTCATGTGTTTCATTGCTTTTCTCACACCAGTACTCCACAAATCATACATTACAAGCAAGGGACTGCGTTTCCACAGAGACCATTAGCCGATTGGTGAAAGACGAATGACACGTGATTACGATCACAGTGGGACTCGGAAATTGGGTTATTAGTAAATGCTGCATAACAAATCAACAGTAGTGTTTAACAAAAGGAAAACGTGTGCTTTGAACTTTTAATTAACCCTGTCCCTCATATAGACGATTTCTGACTCCTCTGCAGCAGATTGATTTTTTAAAACAAAGTGACAAAAGAAGAAATTCCCCAAAACTAGCAATTTCTCCTTTTGCCACAATGTTTTCCACTCTTAGTCATAGGTTATCCATTCAATTAAAGATATTTTCACTCTTTCCACAAAATATGTTCAAAGTCGTCTGCTGCAGAATTGTCGTATGAGGGTTAAGAAAAAAACGTTAAGGCGAAAGGGAAAAAACACAACTATTATCAATAGTGTGTATTCAGATCGAACTGCACATCTGCTCATGTTGATCCCACACTGCACTGTTCGCCAATAAGTCAATTAATGTCTTAAGACACTCCAGATAAACACTGTCCATATGTTAACCCTTTCCCACTAAAACAAATCTGCGAACATCTCGACTAGAACATACACATTCTATATTAATCATAGTATACTGATTGAATATAGTTGAAATCATTATGGCAAAAGGAGATATATTGTTCCTCATTTCTCCGTTTGTCTAAATGTTTCCAAAAGTCGTCTGTTGTAACTACGTCAATATGTGTCTGCATGTGGGAAGAGGTTTATAAGATAAATGTGATGTGCATGCATCAAAGTACGCCAAGGTAAACTACACAAATAGCATGACGTCGAAAGGTATTGATAATAGTTTATAATTGGAAAGATCGGTCCAAGCGTTTTCCCGATATAGATGAAATCCGAGCGTTATGGCTGTCCAACTTTGTCTGTTCATATCGTTGACATATACAAAGATCGTTTAGAAAGCAATGCGACAAATACAGCCCTTGTTAGTCAGTATAGCTAGGAACGTAGATCGTATAGCGATTCCGTATATTTACTCCACAATAGTGTACATTAGAAATAATGACTTAAAAGGGGATATTGCTAAATTCCAATGAAATGATCTTATGTATTGAGAAAGAGTGTACTGTGTAGGATGTACAAATACGTCAATTGTAACTAGAGGTATAAAGATCGTATGATCATTTTAATATGGAGAGCATTAACGTCATTTATATACGTCTAGTGTATCCTGAATGCCGTACTACACTGACACAGGCGTCATTTGAAACCTGTCATTCAACATGACTTTTGAAAACATTGCAATAAAAGGTGGAATTGCTCAAAACGAGCAATTTCACATTTTATTGCATTTTTTCCAACTCTTTATCAATATAAATCTTTCAGTATTCTAGCATTTTGAAATTCTTCGTCTGATAATTGTTTAAGCATACGACATTTTAGAGGGCATGTGAAGTAATGGGTTAATGCTAGCGTAAATGATGAATTAATCTGAGTACTACAGTACTTCATTCGAGATTCATGTATAAATATTTCGGCTTCACAACTGAAATTAACGAAATTAATTGAAATACAGGCATCCAGAAGTCAAGTTCCATCGATAAAATATATACTAAAAGAGAATCAAATTATTGAAATGATAGTTGATATTTGATAAATATAAAACGCTTCAATTATAAATAATCCCTGGCTCGTTTATCGATTTTTAATAATTTATATAAATGTGCATACCATTATAGAAGTTCTCCTGTCTGGTGTAGATGTCAGCACCCACACATCAGTGGTGCAAAATAGCCTCTGACAGCGCTGCAACCATCCCCTTTGAAATGTTTGGATATAAAATAAATTCAAAAACAATACATTAATACTTTTCTCCTATGCTTTGTAAAGCACTGTTGGCAACTGATTATTCGACTGTATGATGTTTTACGTCGCTTTTAACAATGTTATAGTTATACCACGTAAAGAAAATGTAGATAACACAGGATTTTATCTCTGCTTTGATATTATAATTGGACTCTCAATATATTTATCATGGTACCATTTCCTACACGCAGCAATTATCCAAAGATTGCTCTGTGCCAAATTATGGAAAATCTTATAAATGATACAAACTGAGTACATTGTTTATTATGAACGAATTGTCTCGCTGTTTAATAGTCGTCTGCTATAGATGCGTCAACACGCACGTGAGAGACGGCTAAGCTGTTGTTTATTGTCATGACTAGTATTTTGATTTAACTTATTACTGATTGCGCTGGCATTTAAGGCAATTAGTTCGCAAGACTAACCATTATTAGACACATGATAAATCTACGTCCTTGTGCAAAGCACATTGTGTCAGGTATTAACCCTTGCCTACATACGACATATCTGCAGCAGAAAATAAGAAAACATCTAAACAAAATATATGAAAAGGTTCTACAAATGAAAGTAAACTTTATTAACAAGACCAAAATGAAAACAATCTACTCAAATGAAAGTAAAGTTATTGAAAAGTGTTAAAAACATTGTGGCAAAATGAGAAATTGCTTATTATTCAGTCGTCTGCTTCAGATACGTCAACAAACTTCTACTTGTGGCAAGGGTATCCTTGTTAGTAGTATCCATAACATTTCTTTACCGCTTAACCCTTTCCCTCATATAAACGCTTTCTGACGCCTATGCAGCAGACGGTTTTTGAAAACATAGTAACAATAGAGGAAATTGCACAAAACGTGCAATTTCTCCTTTTGCCACAATGTTTTCCACTTTTTGTCATAGGTAATCTATTCAATTATGGAGATTGTCTTTGTTTTGACAAAATACGTCCAAAGTCGTCTGCAGCAGAAATGTCGTATGCGGCGAAGGGTTAAGACTCTGTTGTTATCATTACGACTGTCCCTGGATACAAGGACCAGCAGTACTGGTAACTTATCCACGAAACACCATGATATAACGTTACGACTGACTGGCTGGTGTCAGGATACAAGGACCAGCAGTACTGGTAACTTATCCACGAAACACCATGATATAACTGAAACGAGTTGAAAGCGCTGTAAAACACCGTTTGGTAACTCTTTCCCTTTGTCTTTGTCCACTATGTTTTAAAATTATTTGTTTATCTGAGAATAAGACATTTAATGCGTATTTCTTTAATATTTTATGTGAGAACAATAAAACGTGATGTTGGCAGGTTTAATGGTGTAATACAGTTTACAACTGAATCTAAACGAAGCATGAGATTACGCTGACATTTTATCAGAATGAGGTCAAAGTATCCCTTCCCACAGACAGACACTTTCTGATGCTTCTGCAGCAGAAGACTTCTGAAAACATTGTGGTTACATTTTGCACGTGTGTTTTACATCCATATTCAATCATTTTACTTTTATATCTAGATATTTTCCATATTGTTGTCTTTCGGTTTTGAAGTCGTCTGCTGCAGTATTGTTGTATGTTGGAAAGGGTAACACATTATTTTGTTCTCAGAATATGGTTGTGTTCATAAGTTATATTTTATATTATTATTATATTTGCTTCTTTTTTTTTTCAAATAAAATATATAAGATGAAAATGCCATCTATGGACAACACAGAGTATCAACTTAACAGTCTGTCTGGAAGGTCGATATCAGACAGCAACTCAGTAAATTATTACACTACATGTTTATTCGGCAGCGATGTTTTACCAAGTTCAGCCTAGTGCTGTTGGCATGTTCTCGTACAGTAATGGAACAATTTCGAGAACTATTTTTAAACGGACAGCTACCAAAAAAGACCGGGATAAGATTGCACGAATGCACGAATGTTCGCTGCCTATGACCACGTGATAATTCTTATTGTTCGATGTGTCCTGCCGATGGTCAAGCGTATATTTGTTTTAGATAAATACGCACTATTCATAACAAAGTGTAATGTATCAAAGATAATAACACCATGTTCATGGCTATGAGTAGATAAACCCTGTTCATGACCATGTGTTTATTGTAATAGGTAAATATGCTCAGGTTGCGGCCATGTGTCAGTTGTTTTATAGATAGATAAGCATTGGTCATAACTATACACAGAGACATACATATGGAACGCTATGTATGGAACGCCGGCACTGTCTTCTATGTCTGTTTGTTATTATATTATGTGGATACATCTTTATATTATGTAGAAACCTCTTTGTATTATGTGGATATATCTTTATATTATGTGGATATATCTTTATATTATATATATCGTTATATTATGTGGATACATCTTTATATTGTGTAGATATATCTTTATATTATGTAGATACCTCTATTTTTTTAAGAATCAGCTCCATTTTCGACACTTGAAAATCATTCTCCTAAAGACGCTTGCATGTTACCGGTGCGTGTCGAAGAAAATAGCCTTGCAAATTCCCGCTCAAATTTCTTTACAGGTCACATTCGCACTTTAATTTCCGGTGTCAAGGCGGATATCACCCTGCTAAAACTATCCACATAATATAAAGATATAACCACATAATATAAAGATGTATC
>JAUELF010265817.1:0-11105 GCA_031471495.1 Clinocardium nuttallii | reverse complement strand
TTAAAATCAAACACACACAGACTAACCATGGGAACCAGACAAATTATTGACCCCCCCACCCTCCACACACACACCCACACACACACACACACACACACCAGCACTGCTGTTAGGCTACACAAAAAGATAACGGTTACATGCATTAGTTATTAAGTAATGTTCTGGATGCTTCAATTTTGCAAAATAGGTCATTGTTTTACTTATTCTTTTGAATACTTCAAAATGTATTAATCTAAATTCTCACAACCGGTGAATTAACAAACGTATACCTGCTTTACACACGTTTTAAAAAGTAATAACAATCTTAAAGTTGGCGCATCAGTATGTAGGGCATTACCATAATAAACACTCTGACTTAATTATACCTTCGAAACCGTTTCGAATTATTAGAAACCCTAGAAGTGCGAAGTACGGAAACTTGTGTGAATTTATGGGTGACCTCTATGAACCTCACGCTTCTCAAAATCAGTGCAAACATATTAACATATTACCACAGGCACTAGCACCATATCAAAACGCAATTATCGAATTGAGGTTGACGCGACAAGGCTTAGAATGTAGCATGTTATGCTACAGGATTGAATTGGAGTTTTACTGTTAAATTTAGGTTGCCTATTTTTGTAATACCAAAAAGACCTAAATGACAATGTTCTTTTGTGAATGCGGTAATTATTTAGGACAGAGTTTGTATCGTTAACTAATCTTTTTTTAGTTTTATATACGTATTTAATCATAATAAATGTGTGTTTTACAATGAATATAAAAGCAATAAAGTGTAGTCAAGATTAAATATTTACGTATATGAGAATAATCTATGGATACACTGTTCATAAAGGTTGTTTTGAGTAGCCGGTTAAATAAAAAATCAATCTTTCTTCTCACTTCAGACGCATGTTTCCGACGATTCGAACCTCTTTCTCTGGGCTGAACCCCACAGACCGTTACATAGTGCTGTTCGACATCGTCCCGGTGGACAAGAAACGTTACAGATACGCCTACCACAGATCATCTTGGCTTGTTGCCGGGAAAGCCGACCCACCACCAGTTGCAAGGTTTCACACCCATCCTGATGGTGCTTTTACTGGGGACCAACTCATGAAACAAACAGTGTCGTTTGAAAAATTGAAGTTGACAAATAATACACAGGACAAGAGTGGACAGGTAGGCATTCGTAAAATTAGCTTTACTTATTTCGATGATGTTTTTGTTTCCCATGGTGTTATATATGCACTATAACCCTTTTTCACATACGATTTTCTCCAGTTATTATATAGACATTTTCCTTGTTTTTCTCATTCCCACCTTATTCTAAATTGTTACTAAATAAACTTAATACATTTGATCTCATTCACACCTTATTCTAAATTGTTACTAAATAAACTTAATACATTTGATCTCATTCACACCTTATTTTATTTTTAGGTTGTGTTGAATTCCATGCATAAATACCAGCCTCGAATCCATTTGGTCAAAATTACAGACGTCACAAAACTTCCGGTCACTTCACTAGAAGGGGAAGAGTTCAAGACCTTTGTTTTTCCAGAAACCATGTTCATTGGCGTAACCGCATACCAAAATCAGTTGGTAAGTAACTGTCATACTACCACCTCGGATACAAAAATTGTCTTTTGCGTTCAGGGTTGTGGGTAACCATTACGACTGTATCACTGGTGTCAAGATGAATGTGCCGGTAATACTGGTAAATTACCCAGCGGACGCCGTGATATAACTGAAACATTGTTTAAAGCGCCTTTAAACACCATACAAAACAATACAACTGGCATATTATAGTTTGATGCTGTTGCCATAAATAGAAAAAACCCTTCTACGGTCGCTTTTCCTCTGACGTGGATGAATCTTATACGAAAAGAACCCTCATCAAAATTTCGTTTACTTCAGTCTGAAAATTAATGCCAATAAGCCTGGGCGAGATTCTCATTAGAACATCCCCGAATCACTAACGACAACATGCTTTTATTCTTCGCGACCACGTATAAATCTTCCTCTAATATGCATTAAGAAACTCGTATTAACAAACATTAAGACGGTTGTATACATATAAATTGTTTATTACGGGGGTCTGTTACATCTGGTATCCCGTGATTTAGGTCCAGGTTAAGTATCGTTATGAACCTGACTACTGCCGAAATTGATATTGACGAGAAACGTCAAGTAAAATAGTTCCCCTTTGTTTAGCGAACAATGAAATCTCGTGCAATACTGTCAGACAGGCGAGATTGTGCACCCCAAACCTCTACCAGTGCATTGACTGTTCGAACATATATCATTTACACTGAGTTATTACCACTGATAAAAAACTACGAGGCAAAATGAGATGTTTCGCAAACTCAATTCCCTGCGTATGAAATCTATTTATGGATTTTGTGTAAGGAACTTCTTTTGTTTGACGAGTCTCTTCAAGACCTCCGTTATTGCTTTGGTACGCCATTATCGACATGTCTATATCGCGGCATCGGTGTCTGTCTGTTGCACTTTTAAAGCTTTTGATTTTCAGTGCACTCTCTTTATTGTACTAGACAGTTGCTGATATATTTCTTTGAATCTGTTTCCAAAGAAGCTGCTATCTTGCAGACATTTTGCGCATTTATTATTATTTCATGCGTGGTGTACACTTACAGATAAGAAATTAGACCACCAGTACTGATTTGAATCAATTTTCTCTCATCCCTTCAACTTATTCAATGAAACACATTACTACAGAGTTGCACAAATCTTAACCATATTCTGCATAGAGGTTTATAAATGACGCGATACGACCAGGAGAACGAGCGAACTTGTTTTAATAATAAATAATTATATTTACTTCCTCAAGTTATCTGTTAGAATGCGAATTTTAAATTATTCATTATTCAAGAAGCCAAAAACAAATTCACAAAACAGGCTTTTTAATAAAAATATAAAAAGGGACTGTAAAATGATTCACTAGTTACTTGGCAATTGTAAAGAGGAAACTGTACTTAAGACTCCATCGGAGGGAAAGGAGCTAGCAGCAAAGGAACCTGTGCAGTTTTCGTTGACCCCAAGCTGTAAATCAACGGCTGACATCCCCTTGGCATGTAATTTCCAGACTTGGCTCCGAGATCTAACTCAACTCGTTAAAATAACCTTACTAACCCTTCGAATTAAACAGACATCACAAAAACACTGACTTAATTTGTTTTAACGGGAAAGTTACGTGAAGAATTTAAACCCTTCATTCTCTCAGGTTAATTAATTATTTGAATCTTGATGAGGCCATCTCCATTTAGAAAATGATCGAATCATGTGTATGTTTTCGTAGGGAGGTACCATTTTAAACAGTTATGCAAATCACGTTAAGATTGAGAAAGGTCGACATGTATTTGTTCCATGATATTGAGAACTGTGGATTGCTAGTAAGATATCTAGTAATGTTGAGTTAGTTAAGGTTTAACGTTTGAGAAAGATAAGCTTACGTTTCAAGACGAAACCTAGATGCATTCGAAAGAAACAACACGAATTAGCTTATGTATGGGTCATCTAGCGCCACCTGGCATTCTTTTCGCGTCAAGCCAGAATGGTCCCCATTTTTCTTCCTGACAACGTAATGAACAGTATATGCATATCAATTGCGAGTACATCATCGTGTTAAATAGAATATGTGTTACCTTTGTGAACAGTGTTTTTATATTTCCGTAAGCCTTCGAGTCTCCAATGCAATACAAGATCCACACTGTTTTACTTGACTCTCATGGTGTAATGCCACTGTGAGACATCGGTGTTAATATTCAACATGATATGTAATTCGTTTTTGTGTTGACCTTAGTTCAGACCGTCTCCACTTTCGATAAGTGGAAAACAAAACTTACAAGTACATTGATTACGAAGGTCAACATATGGACCAAAAAAAGCAAGTGAGTTCTTGCCTGTTGTCATGGCATGTCTTAGACCTGACAACAAGGTCAAGGGGTAAGACCATGTTTGTAATGTGCCTGTTTCTATGTGTGGTCTGCAGAGGAAACAGATACTGGTTTAACACTTGAACCCGGCTGGGTAAAAAGGTCCGCCATGCCTTTACGAACACTAAACACGAAAGAAGATATGTGCGTCAGATCGGTCATGCAATGGATCTACTAGCCACACATATATATTTAAGACTACTAGGCCCTTTATGCTGTCTTAAACTAGAAGTGTAGCCCATTAACGTCACACACAGCAGCTTTAATTTCCACATAAGCGGACGAACGATTAGCAGCAGCTTTGTTGATTGGTGCGGCCATCTTTATCAGGCCATCGTCTGCCATGTTTTTTTTAATGACATGCAATAGTTAGATTATCTCAACTGCGGTTCTGTTACATGTTACACGTTTTTTTGTTTCTTTTACAGATCACTAAGCTGAAAATTGACAGTAACCCCTTCGCCAAAGGTTTTCGGGACTCTGCACGCCTCTCGGATTTTGAAAGGTAGGTGAAACATACAACTAATTTTTTGTAAAAACTCAAGTGTCAAACCTCTGTAACGGCGTATAGATTTCATTAACAGTATTTTCTTGATATCAGGCCCGTGTCAAGATTGGAAATATCTACCTTAACACCGGGATCAATTACACTGGGCGGTATTGAAAGGGCACCGTTGGCAAGGTGTCACCAGCATCATTGTTCCACGTAGACATGTCACAGGAAAACCTACTTCAGCAAGGGTTGATTCAGATTGATCATCGCTTCTGTACATTCTTAGAGGGTTTCTACGCTGTGCTTTATTCAGTTATGCATGTGTATTGCTGAAGCTCCTATGGCATGACCAAACGACTTTGCCAATTATGTGACGTTTTTTATTTCACGGAGCCATTGTTTAGTTCAAATAAAACGAAACATTTCGTGACGAAGCTTGCCAAAATTTATCTAACTGATTCGTACATGTGATGAGTCAACTGTCTTTAAAACAGCCCGTACAAAACTGATGAAGTGTTTTAAAAATGTCTATGTTTGATCCAACACGTTGTTGGCTCCCATACATATAGCCGTAAATACATCCTGTAACTTTTAAAGAGTTAGACCATTTTGGAGATAGGGTACATATAGAGGAGTCCGATTCGATTATTCAATGCCACATAACAAAATCGTATACGATGTAACAAATGACCATGGGTATATATTACACTGATGTGTGACACTTTTGATACAGCACTGTACCGCCTTTTTGTCCTTGTGAGCGTATGATTAATTTGACACCATGGTTTTTGTTATTTCTCATATTGATTGTCATTAACACTCCCGGGCATTCCTATTTAAACGGTATATCCAATCATTTTAAATATTTTGAATATATACATGTTGTTAACATTTATAAAACATATTTTCAAAAGTGTTCCTTTCGTGTTTTCATTTTGCACACACCGTATTGAGCAAACAAGATACATGCAATAAGCGAACGTAATGACATACAATGTATTTCTTCGCTCCGCCCTGTTCGGCCGCCATTCATCTGATAGAATGTCAGCCAAAACGATGATAAAGCGAGTGAAATATAATATCGTACGAAACACAAGAAAAACAAATCGAGGAAAACCTTATGTCAGGGGTCACTGTACAGGGATTTATAAATCATTTTAATATGTCAAAATGTAAAACAGTCATTGCGCAACATGTTAGCAAGTCAATTTGATTCCAGTACTTACGGGTTCTCTTTGTGAGCAAGGATGCATTATATATATATAAAAAAAGATCAAGCATAACTGAAAAAAAAAATCGCTTCCTTTTTTTAAGTCATACCAAGTTTGTATTGTATAGGTACTTTTGTATATTTCAGAGATGGCATGGATGGAATGTTCTCAGCTCCGTCATATTCCCAATCACCCCTTAGATCTTACAGTGAGCATGAAATGATGGACACTCTGAGACGGTCACCCCAGGAACATCAGCATAAAGGTGTGTAAAACATACGCCATACGTATCTTTATTATATTTACGTCATCTTTGCAAGCTAAGGGCACTTTGTCTATTACATTCTCATACTAGTTTGTAGGAATGTAATGAGTTTGGTGCGCCTGTTCGCAACGAGTGTTGTTCGGGTGCGTATTTAGAAGTAAATAATCTGATGTTCTATGTTTTCAAAGTCATCTGTAGACAAGTTTGCCATAACATGACTTAAAACATCGAAGAACGGAAAACACTTTGTGTTATTTTTGTCTTGTTTGGATATTATTAAAATGCTGCTTTTTAACAGCGACATTTAAACTCATTGATACTTGTCATTGTCACCTTAAAACGAGACTATTCCTAAGAAAGACAATTCGCCCGAAAGAAATCTCAAGTACAACATTCAGTTATTTGACAAAAAGCGCCATCGGTATCCAAATATATTTTGTGGCAAATCGCACCGTTTTGGGCAACTTATACAACTGAAAAAGGAACACCATATAGTTGAGTAATAATGACATAAGACAAATGTCGGAGGAGACCATGCTGACTGATAAATGCCTTGTTCGTGTCACCATATGGTACTAATATTTGAAACTGTTACGACATTTGTTTCATTGCGACACGATGATTCAGCGATTTAAAACGTATTGTGACAAGTCACGTGGCTCTAAAAGGACAAAAACTGCTAGCTAACTGATGACATTTAAACCGAATATAATATGTAAAAGTAAATAGAGACACCCGATGTTTTTAACACATCATATGGTATCGAAAAGTAGCATTGTGAATTCGTATGAAACGTAGACCAAAGTGTACAACGTTTCTATTTCTACAAAAGAAATGCTGAGGAGAACGCTCACCTCGTTCATCACGGACATAAACCTTTCAGAACCCACTAATATACCCTTTTGATGGCAGAGTTTTATGATCAGAAAATCTATAGGTGACACCCGTACGTTATGGTATCAAAATACATGGATAGCTGACTGTGGACGCTAATTTTTGAAATGGTTTATTTGAATTTAAGCTTTATAACGAGTGGTTACTTATTGCCATACCCAACACAATGGGGCGGTAAAAATAGCAATGGAACCTTAAAATGCTTTAGGATGTGTTAAAATAAAACTATTTGCATAAAAATCAATGAATGAAACTAAACATAATTGATTTAATAATGATAATGAAAAAGAAGAAAATAACAGCATTTTGAAAAAGAAAATTAACGTGCAACCAGCTTGTAAAATACTTTACCCTTAATATACCCATTCAAATTTTTTATCTGCAGAGTGTAACACAAATTGAAATAAATTTTACATCTATTTTAATCAGATACGATCTACAAGTAGTAGAAAGTTAAGACATTTAATCGCACAAAAATGAGAGACAAAATAACGTTTCTGTCTCGGACGACCTGTGTGATACTGCTATTTGTTCCGATTTAGGGTCATTAAGGTCAACTAGTGCCCCCTACCGGTGTAAAATTACATCAGCAGACGAAGTCGGCCATCATTCTGTCAGATGGGCGGAGATGCTCGGAAACAGGATATGACAATTTTAGTTTCCATGACAATAGGAAAAAACGTACTCGTCACTTAGCTGTAGAAATTTATTTTAGACGAGACGAGTAAAAATGTCCTCCACTTTGATAGGAAAGGCAAATGCTATTACTGGCTTGGGTAGCCACCCATATTCTCTAGAACATTCGTTATCAACATACATACACATTGTTTTGCAATGCAAACTTCTGTTCCAAGCCTTAAAGTGTGCCCATACTACATTACTAGATTATGTGTCCTCGCTTGTGGACAAAACGGGGCTAGATGATTGACTTTGTTTTCCATGACGGGACTAAGTTTACCTATGATAAATGTAGTATGGAAATAAAATTGCTCGGCAATTGGGGTTTAGGTTACCACCGACGAGCGACGACAATACAGTGCATGGGGTCCAACTTAATTTATCTTCAAACATGTCACCTGTGGCTATTTACGTTTCTTAAAGAAGATGTTATTTGACTTGCTTTGTTATATTTAGATTGCTGTGTATCCAAACATACTTAATTTTCTTTTTTTCTTGTATTTTCAGGATTACATCAATGGCGACCGATGCATTCTACGTCATTTCCGGTTTCAACATCATTATCCACAGTGCACCCATCATTTCCGTCACCATTGACAACGTCACTGCCGCTCACTTCGTCAGATGTTTCCATGTTCACGTCGTTATACAGTTCAATGCTTTCGTCTCAACAGATTTATAACAATGAACTTTTGATACGTAGTCAGTTATATAAAAATGCGTTACATACGGGTGCTCTACATACACAAAAACACCCAGTACGTCATCATCCTTATTTACATAATTTGTCTGAAAAATAAAACATCTGTAATAGATCCTGTTGTTAAATTTAAAGTTGCAATATTTCTACTGTGTTAATATGTATAATGCATCACCGATTTATGGCCCGGCTGATAGGTTTTCCTATGGCTGTCGTAATAAACAAGAGCAAAATAAAACGTAAAATGTTATAAATATATCATTAAATGTGCTGTTTCACGGTTAGGATGAACGAAACAAAAATCAAAATCCAATTCGTTCTTTATTGGAATCAGTTCGAAAAACTTTATGAATCAACCGCAAGATAAAAAAACAGTTGTCACGGGATATTTACACTTTAGATTGATTTATGTAACCTAAAAGCTTCTTTCGATATTGTTGTAAAATAAATAAGGGAGTTGAACTACCGTGTTTGCAAATGTTTTCGATATCGAACATGTGTTCACGTGAAACAGTGCCTTTAAGATAGTGTAGCAATTGTACTGAAATTAAGTAAGCCATAAAAGAGAAGTATTTGTTAGTACGCTTATATTCTATTGTATTGTTAAGATTTTTCTTTTGATATGGATGTTTGAATTTTCGTTTCCAAAACAAAATATTTTAAACACCACGACTTTGTTCAAAACATACGAGTGTTCGTAAGCTATAAACATTATCATGGAAAGGAATTAACACATTTGCGATGCCATTATGTCACTGAACATCGACGAACTTCCCTTTACCAATGGTACTAGTAATAAAAAAAATAATAACTTTGCAATTAGCGAAGATTAAGATCAGCATGCATCTCTGCACAGTCTGATCTGGATCTCCCCTGTTTCCCGTGTAATTTAAATGAAGGTGTAAACACAGTGACAAAAGTCGTTTCCTTCAAATGCGCCAAAATGGCTCTGCTGGTTGGAATGTGAATGATTAAAGGTGTAGCCCTCTACGATTCACGTACTCAAACTATAAAGTGATATGAAAGGTTTACTATTACCAATAAAACATCAAATCATGCTGTTGTGAACCAGTCTGAATCATGCAAAAAACGTATTTTGCTAGCACACATTTGTGCAGTTAGAAATGTTCCCATTCTATCGCGATTTTCACTACTCACAGTTTTGGGAATGGTCTATCCCACTGTCAAAATAAAGGTACTTTAGTCGCAGAATTTGGCATGTCTAAGTAGCAGACGAGATGGGGAAGTAGATTATACGTTTTCAAAATATACGTAGCGTTTATTACATAAATTGTTTACAACTCTTGTCAACAACTCCTAAATACGTGATTCCACTTCCGTGATAATGTTTCCATGCTTACACGTGTGTCTTATATTTAACTTATTAATGTGATTCCAATGAAATGATACTCATTTTATGAAATAATAAAAACATGAATACTTAAAATGAGATTTGTTGTAGTTTCCTTACCGTTTAATCATATGAGCCGTCTCGCAAGAAAACCAACATTGTGAACTCTGCGTAAAGTGTCGAGACTGATCAGCCTAAGAATTCCGCGCAGGCTAACCCGGACAGACACGTTTCAACTCCTGTGGATTTTCTGTTTTAGGAATCATTTCTCTATAACTCTATTTTCCCTGAGACGGAATGTGTCCGCCTGTATCAGTATGCGCGGACAGAGCAGGCTCATCTGATCGATACATTACGCAGATGCCATGATGTTGGTTTTCTCATGGGACGGCTCATAGGTTGTCTGTATAAAAGTGGCACCAAAGAATACTTTCAAGCAGCAACCAAAAATATAAAAGATGGAGCGGGACTTTGCAAAAAACAACCGTTGCATTTCCATGCTTTGTAGAACTTGATTAGCAATTCGAGGAGTCTGATCTGGTTAGCACTGGTCGCAAATTAATCACAGAAGGTTTCAAGGACATTCTGTAAAACGGTATCCGGATCATCAGAACGAAAGCGCATGTTGGTTTTTTATCACGCGTGATATAATTGCGTTAAGGTTGGTTTTCGGAGATAACTGCTCAAACGAAAAAGAACAGTCAAACCTGTGTTAAATGACCACCCATATGAAGAAAACAATTTGGACTTTGCTCACATGTGGTCTTTAATTGCAGGGTCAATCATGTAGAAATTGAGTAATGGGGTTATACGCAGGTGGTATTTAACACAGGTTTGTTTGTACCTTTACACATAAGTTGCGTCACACCTGTATTGTACGACCACTTCAATCTCGAGTGAACGAGTACATACACACAGTCTCACCCGAGGCGTCACCGTCCGTTTATTGGTAGCAGTAAATGTGGCGAAGTGGTAGAACGTCGGACTCTAGTACCAAATGTCCCGGGTTCGAATCCCGTGTTGGGCGAGATCTGCCTTTGGGATTTGTTTTACACAAACGGCTCGATTACTGGATGATGCTTCAGGAAGCAGACGACAAGCGTGATAAATATAAGCTGGTTCGCAATCGATGTAAAATAAATAAGTTAAACTGAGTATTACAGGCATGACAATTGTGAAAACCGATCCGATTATGCAGCCGTTAGTGCGCTCGCTTCGAAACGAGATCCTAGTTCGATCCCGCTGGCTTCCCTCTTTCGCATTCAGGATTGTGGGGATATCATCATGTATGATCCGTGGATATGCGTAGTACTGGTACTTTACCCAGGGAAATGGCGTGATGTCACTGACATACTGATGAAAACCGCGTAAACATATATACATATATACATACACACCTTCATACAAATTATACATACATATACACATCCTCACACATGCATATATAAATGAAGTTTACATATATGATACAAAGAATAAGTATAAGCGAAGTGAAAAGGAGAGAGAGAGAGAGAGAGAGAGAGAGAGAGAGAGAGAGCGAGAGAGAGAGAGAGAGAGAGAGAGAGAGAGAGAGAG
>JAUELF010265806.1:0-11105 GCA_031471495.1 Clinocardium nuttallii | reverse complement strand
GGCTTATCAAATTATCCCTGAAAATGGCAAATACACATTTGCTACTATACCATCAATCAGGCGATCGATTTACGGCCAACTCTCTTAATTAATTTTCCAGTTATTTGTTTTTTAGATGTTTTTAAAGCAGATCGCACCTAAACTAAAATAATATCAGGTAAAAGGTTAACAAAATTAACACCAAACGTTTCCCTGTTTACATTTCTAGATCTTCATGAATGCTTACTACATTTTTACAGGTCTCCTCTGATATTAGAGGATGTTATATTTCTAACCAATTTGTTAACAAAGTTAAAACTTGGTTATTAGAATGATGATGTTGTTGTTTGTTGAAGAGACATCAAAATGTCATTTCCACTCAATTTACTACTGTACCTATGACCAATTCCTACCAAATTTACAGGTATAATATCTGAGACGTTTATATAGAAAGCTAGCTTTGGCTTGTTTTTGGGATCAGTCTGTTGAAGGTCAAGACATTGCTAAAGAATTGACCTTGATTTACACATCTAATAACATTTGCATTGAATACTTTGTTTGATCAAAATGGAAGTCTAATTGAAAACCTGGTTTTGTGGCATTGACAGTCACAATGAAAACCTAGTTTCATAGCATTCCAAGTCACATCAACAACAGTTTTTGCATTTTTGCATTTTGTTTTACAACTTTGACAGTTGACAATGTTACATTTTTTACAATTTCAGGGTAAGGGAGAATTATTGCTTCACGCCAATAGCTTGTATCTCATGCACTTCAAGTAACATTTTTGGCCCAAGGTCACCTATATGTGCATTGATGTGGTAATGTTTAACCTAGATTAGATTTAAACAGAGTTTCCTGTTGCTTACACTATTTCTACCTCAAAACTGCAACAATATTATTTACTTTTGAGTTGATCTGATTTTGTTAATGCAGTGAAATTATGCATGCCAAACATGTCATTTTGATTATTTTTCCTCCACAGGAAAGAACTTGATTTTTTTAAGACAACACATTCATATTGTATTGCAGGCAACTACATCTCATACTATATTGTTACGCTTCCCGGAGGGCATATCACAGTTAGTTTTATCTTAGCGTGTGTCCATTTTATTGCTGCTTCCATTTGCAGTATTATTCTACAACTATTGACTGGAATGAAACTTTTTGAGAAGCTAATTAATGTACTAAAAGGCGGTGTACTGTTGTTGAACTGTTTACCTGATACAAAATCAATCTTTGACTTTGAAAACATATAAAAACAAAAGTTGTGACATTATAAAGTTTGGATGTATGCTTAAATAAAGAGTTAAAAATATAAAAACACAATTGTTCAAAAGTTATCTGCTGCATAGGTATCAGCTATTGACAGTTTCAGGGAAATGGTTCAGCAAACATTTTGTTTAAAGTATATATGGCAATATAGAGCCTATTGGTCCAGGTTCGTTATTAAAAATCTGATATATGCTTTAAAGGATTTAAAAATCAAGCACCCTTTTCAATGTTTCCCTGGTTTGACTTCTTCATTCAAGATGGCCTTGGTTAAGATTATTTTGGAAATAATATGATGAACGTGAAGACCTTAGCTCGCCTAATCAGAAAGTGCTCAAGGTGGGCTATTGTGATCACCTTGTGTCTGGCGTTAGTCATTTTTGTCAGTGTCTTTGGACATGAAGAAGGTATTTGATTTGGTAGTCCATGAAATTCTACTTGACAAAATGAATATTTCCAACTTTCATGAAGATTCAATTAAATGGCTTAAATCATATTTAAGCGAAATAATTCAGCAAGTTGAATACAATAACATCAAATCTTCATCTAAAAAAAAAATCAAGTATGGAGTACCTCAAGATCTGTCCTTGGTCCTATCTTGTTTCTTCTATACATTAACGATTTACCACTCTACACAAAACTCTCTAATACAGATTTGTATGCTGATGATGCAACATTCCATAAAGCCAATAATGACCCAAAAGTTGTACAGCAACAACTGCAAGAAGATATAGGAAACATAAACCGCTGGTGTGAGCATAATGGAATGTACATCAATCCAAAGAAAACCAAGGTTATGCTTTTAGGTACTACGCAGAAGATTAAAAAGATTCACTACATCTTACTATCAATGATGAAGGTTTAAGTTGTGTTGAATGTCATAAATTATTAGGTATTCATGTTGACCATAAATTGACTTGGGGTACCCACTTTGATACTCAATGTAAATTAATTGCATCTCGCATTGCACTTTTGCAGAGACTTAAGATTTATCAACCTGTGTACATGCAAGAAAAGTTTTATTTTCTTCTTATAGTCTTCCACTGTTGGACTATTGCAGTACAGTTTGGGGATCCTCCTCTAAAATAAACATTGAGAAGTTAATTAAATTTCAAAAACGAGCCGCACGAATTATACTTAATAAATATATCATGACACCCTCTGCAGAAATGTTCAAAGAATTAAACTGGCTACTATTTGATAAAAGAGTCAAATATCAGAAATTTATCATGATGTACAAGGCCCTTCATAATCAAACTCCAACTTACATAACAAATCAAGCTAATAACAAAAATGCAAAATATTCCTTAAGGTATGTCTGTAATCTCAGTATTAAATTAGATAAGACAAGAACAAATATATGGAAAAAGTCTTTCACATATTCAGGATCAGACACGTGGAACAAATTACCTCTTCATATAAACACATCGACATCTGTAAATGCATTTAAGTTAAATTGCTTTAAACATTTCATAGACATTTCACTGTAACATTGTATAATACTGCAACATTGTTTAATACTGTAACATGTTATAATTCTGTACTCTGTTTGAGATAATGTACATACACATTGTTTTACTTAAACAAATGAGGCCCTCGTGGAAGATTAGTTTTGTAACTAAATGAGTTATTTTCACCCTCATAAAAAAAGTTATTATTATTATTATTATTATTATTAAAACATTATGGGAACAAGAGTCAATCGGCTAGTATTACATAGTCTAAAAAATATAAAAGGTCCTTTATATCAAAGAACAATATTGCAAAAACTGATTTCCCGTTATAAAAAGCCCAAAACCCATCTATCAACTTCTTTTTCTACGATATCTTAATAAAGACTGACTCGAATAAACTTGTCTATACTACTTTAATATATAATAGTGAGGTGCCAACAAGTCAGAAAAAATGAATTATATTATTTCCAAATGAAACCATTAACTGGAAAACAAAGTATTGCAAGGTTTTCAAATGTACAAATGTTACCTATATACAATAATTACAAACCCAACTAATACATATGGGATGTTACCAACTAATTCATTGTTATATAAAATGAAATTCGTAGATACAAACTTATGCAATTTCTGTTTAACGCAAGAGGAAACATAAAACCATTTATTTATTGACTGCGAAAAGGTTAAACCATTACTCCAAAACATCCAATTAAATACCAATCCAAATATAGAAATATCAAAAATGGATATTCTTCTATGTTCCGTTAAGAATGATTTTAAACTGGAAACTCTGTTATTAAATGCAAGACGCTATTCATACTCATGTAAAATAAAAAATAATTATTCCTTCTTGGTATGGTTAAATTAACAGCTTATATCTACCTGGAAGTATATACAATCAACCAAAGCAGCAACGAAGGACCTAGAAAAGTGGGCAAGTGTGAGAAAGAAATCTGATTCAAGATCGTCTCTAATCTCACGTGTCACGCTCTTATACATTTTAGAAAAAGATGTTTTAAAGAAATATGACAGGTTTTTTGTTTTTTGTTTTTTTTCTCATACCTATATTTTTTCATTTACTGTTATTTTTTGCGTTACACCCAATCAACCCAACACCATTGTTTTTTCCCGGCTTTATTATAAAATGTCCTTTATATATATAAACTATGATCTCAAAATGAAATACAATTGTCTAAGATTAATAAATACTTTTTGAATTTAGTTACAGCATATATCTCTTCCTTATTTAAAACAATAAAACCAAATATTCAGCAGTAAACCAAAAAAAGATCAGTCTTGTAATATACAAGACATAGTGGAAAAGGAAGAAAATTGCGTTTTTACCCTTATCATACTGCAAATAACTCTTAGAATACATTTGAAAACAGTATAGACCATAAATAGATTGTACATGTGTACAATGGATTATGAGTTTGTATTTTTTCTTGAAGAAGAAGAATTAAGCTTCAGACTATCTCAAATGAAAAAAATGAACAATAAAGGGATAAAAAAAGGGATATGATCCGCAAATCAGAGAAAAACTGTAGTTCAAAACAAGCATGATTGGGATTTAAATGAAGGATAAAAAACCCTACTTTTAACAACATCTGTATGTATATATATATTATTATACTCTTATGATATGTTTTGATGTCAGGTAGGAGAGAGAATGGTCACAACCTCTCCATGCCTATAGGCGTGGCAAATCAAGTTTGAACAAAATAATCCGGCCCTAACAACCCGGCGACAGCATGAAATTGAAAGTAGGAAAAAAGACGAGCGTTATACTCAAATCATTTTTGTCGTGTGAAATCTAATTCGTTACTATGCCACGAAATTGGTTTTCACGGTGTACCATTAAATATGCTGGACCTAAGATACTGTGGAAGTATCGTACACATGCGCATGTTTTACCAGAATAAGCAAGAAAGGGGAACATATAAAGCTATGTGGAGTGTCCTGCGTTATAATAGAGGTGTAGTATGGTGTATTTTGCTAAGAGTGTACATCAATAACTCTGACCACAATTACTTATTTGTTTAATACTTTATGGGCTTATTTACTAATACAGAGACTAACCTTAGAATGTCCTAAAGCTATTTCGGAAAAGATTACAGCCATATTAAGAAGTTAATAACATATCAGTACATAATTCATTCCAGTACATGTCTTGACCGCCATTGCTAAGTTTCAGTGACTTTTATTTAATTCAACTCACTTTAATCAATGAAATTTGTTTTTCATAACCATAGGTCAAAATGCATTTGTTACACAAAGAAAACAATTGTTTGCTCCTTTTTACACTGAAAGTATTACAGTTTGGATGTTAACACATTTTTTTGTTTACGTATTTCTCGCGTTGTGGGAATAGAAATTTCGTTTATTTATCAGCAAGGTGAAAAGGCTATGTGCAGTTCAATTCACATGTCTGAATGAAATTAACACCGCTCGTGTTCAAGCGCTCAGTGATATGATTACAATGCCTTTTTGTTATTGTCAAAACGTTACACTTGCCTGCAAAATTACAAGCGTGAGAATACTAATATAGTATTACAGTATAATTTGACAGTTCTTAACGTTTAAATTACTTACGTATTCTTCGGTGCCTCTGCATAAATCATCGCCGACCAAATAACGCCAACGTAAACCATAAACTCGTGGTTATTTTCAAGTGTAGGCGTGATAAACTCCGGAGTCTCCAAATGTTCTTGTATTTGGACAAGAAACTAAAAATATCATACATATATTAGACATTTCCAAACGAATCCTAAATCATATCCGAATAGTAGTCTGCGAAAACCAACCATAGCGTTTTTACACCATGCATAGCAGGAAAACAGGCTGTGCTTCTATGCTGAATGATCAAATTGAACACTGGTGTACTGAAGTTTTTGAAACATTACTACATTGTGAGATATCCGTGCAGAACCATCTCAGACAGCGCGTTTGCGCTAGCTGATCTGAACTTCCATTGGTAGTAAATACCTAACGGTTAGTTTTCGCAAGCCACCATAACTGTTTATGTCCATAATCACTATCAATATTAAACAAACATAGGCACGTGTGTACCTTTATTCAGCCACGCAACGTCACTGTATATTCGATCATGAATGCTTGCAATGCGTTTATTCTGTCGCTTTTACATGTACATTTTACATGTATTTTAAAAAACGATGTCAACATTCAAATAGTTTAGTAGTATAAGGGCCTGTTTACGCAGTCAGTATAGTACTTCACTTATAGGAATATAAAACTTATATTTACTTATATATATTGTACCTGAACTGGCGTTGCACTGAGGCTGCCATAATTGGTCGGCTGGTTGTTCCCACCAACGTGGATAGAAAGTCTGTTGTAATCCCTTACCGTGACAGATATGCCGCCCCAATAGTTGTCTGTGTAACCCAGAGCCGAACTGGCGTTGAGCGTTATAACACATGACTGTAAAACAAGGAATCCCTGGGTCAATTATATCATCATGACTTAATAGTTGCGCCATTTTCAACGAGGTCTTGTATCAACTATTATCACAGCTATCCATTTGTGTACCAATTAGTGTTGTGGCTATCTCTCCCAAGTGCTACGCACATCATTATTCCCTGGCGACTAGCTACAATATGTCACAAGTCTACATATTTACAATTTATGTCCATTTCCAAAGGAATGTTGCGAAGAAACAAACACTATTCGGAATTTACATTAAATATGTTATTATGTAGGGAAGGGTTCGAACTATGTCTGCTCAAATGATTCGCCGACAGATCATATTACAGTAGCGTTCGATCATCACCGGAAATTTGATTGTGTCTATGACCTTTACTTGTTATACAATAATCGACGGTTCATTATGTCTAACGAGCTGTGAAATAATAACATACAACTGTCAAATAGATAAATCAATGACATTACTTGTATAAATAAATGTTAACATATATTTAATTGGTGATATATAGTACACGAGTCAAGTTTGTGTTTTCTATACACCTACCATAGTTGAATACTATTTACTATCAAACTTTTAGATCTAGTAACAATAGGATGCTTTGCTTAGGATTCCATTTTGAATATATTACACGAATCAATTTCGTGTTTTCTATCCACCTACCATGGTTGGATACTATTTACTATCAAACTTTATATATATCTATTAGCAATATGATGTAATGCTTGGAATTCTATTTTGAATATATTACACGAGTCAAGTTCGTGTTTTCTATCCACCTACCATGGTTGGATACTATTTACTATCAAACTTTATATAGATATACGGTAACAATATGATGTAATGCTTGGAATTCCATTTTGCATACTTAAAGGTCAGGTTTGTAAACTTCCGGTGTTAATTTTCTTACGAAAAAGTCGACTTTTTATTCCCTTTAAAATACCGTAGTTTATTTTTTACTTTCGATCATCAGCTAACTTTATGTTTGGTTTCGGAAATATTGTACAAATGACTTCACGATTCTTTTCAGAAAGTCTCGAGAAATTGCGATATGTAAACAATGGCCGCGCTCGTGCTGCGGCACCGATCAGCACAAGTAGTCATCTTTACATAGTCATTTCTAGATTATTAGTTGTATGTTAATGAAATACATAGTAAATAAATGTTTTTAAGTCGATATTCTTCAATTCAAAGCAAATTGTCATTAACCAAGCGTATTCCTTTAACTAAATCTGTATTAGAGAGTTTTCAATTTAAAATCATAGGTATACGAACTGTTATTTTTGTTCAATAAAAGGTAAAATTGTAGAAGTTATTTGAGTTAATCATTCGATTTGTATCAGTTATTGTTCTAATTTTCTCCGTTATCTGAACATGAAATGAATCAACACTTGTGTTATCCACAATAACACATCTTATGTATTGAGGACTGGCAATTTGCGAAGAAATATTACTTAAATTTAATTTAATGGCATATTTAAGATTTCCAGTCATGATTTGATGATAGAAAATGGAAGGTACCATCTACTTCTTTTAGAATTTGTGTAGTATTTTTTTTTTACGTTACTATTTGGACATTTTGTCTCGGTGTGTTATAATCTGTCATTGCATTACAATAATATTTGATTTTCTTTGTAACATTTTATGTTAAGGGCGGATGCCTGATTATGGAATTAAATTATCGTGTCGTATTGTATCGAAAGTTGGTTGGTTGAATACTTTTGTCAGAAAGTCATGGGTATGTGAATTAGTCAACGTTACAAAACTTAACTAATGATGAAAACGGCGCTCAACCCTTAACAATCACGTGGTTTATGTGTTTTTGAATTAAGTTTTAACCATGAATTGAAATCATTTTTTGTTTTGCTTAATGATTCATAATTATACATTCAAAAAGATAGCATGACTGACAATTACCATTCTTTCGTACCCATTAAAACAATATAAGGTATCAGTTGTAGTGTTAGAATTTGTTCTTAACTTACCTTGTCCACTGTCAAACCCTTCAGCGCGTCCAAACTAAGGGACAAAGCCTCTGAATTTAGCGACTGTACACATTTCACATAATCCCCATCATCATCATATGTTGATATGTGAATATTGCTCACTTTGTCTAGTTTCATCCTATTGGAATAAAATAGGAAGGATGTTAAGTTGGTTTTCTACTCGCATTTAGTACACGCGTGAAAATATCGGCATAGGCATTCAAACTTAAGATGCAAATGTATACTTATTTCATAAGTGCTTAAACATTAAGCGAACTGATGATAAATAGTGCAGAGTGTAGAGCCTTATCAGGTCCTACACGGATCGAACATGAGAAAAACGTCGTTTTATATAGTAAGATCCTTCGTCTTTTCTCCAACGACTGTGTGGTTAACAACATAGGGGATAAGTGTTTGTTTAAGCGTGTTATTGAAATTCCTTTTGCTGGATAAAAGTAAATGGTTATATTTTCAAGAGTGAGCTTTTTATTAGATAAAGTTGTTGTCAAATATACATATATACACGGGATAACTAATAGTGGTTTTGCTGACAAATATGACAGGAAGGGGGTTAAATGACTTAACATTATATTCTCAAGAAATCTAGTGTGTGATTGATTTCAAGATAAAATTGAAGAAATATTCCCTTTGTGGACGCCTTTTAATTTAAAATGATAAAACCGTTCTGTTCACTTTATGAGTTTGTTTTCATACACTGAAACAAAAAAAATTGTTTAGAAATGCTTTAATTGAGTCCTTTGATAAGTCACATGATTTGATCCGACTTTGTTATGTCTGCCCATCATGCAGTCCCATTCGAATTACGAAAGCATTGACGTAATGCGGTCGCTATTTTAAACTTTAACGTACTGATATTACAGTAAAACCTCGATGGCTCAAACATAGGAACTCTCGCACTCGTCTCTAGGCACCGACCAAAGCCCAATTTAATTCAAGTTGTTCTACTACGGATAGTTGAAGACATTCTCCCGCACTCTCGAAATAACTATACGGTCCCTTTCTCGTAATTAGTGTAAATATTACAAATGGATAGATCGGACAGGTAAATTGTCATCTAACAGTCGATTGTTTGTCACACCTTCATTTTTTTCGCGACAGATATTTGGTCTCTTGATTTAGGTCGTTGCGTATTTATTACACGTCTGTGATTTTCGTACAGGAGTTTTTAGAAGTTAAGATTGTAACAATTAGGGACTAACTTATCGTTTTTTTAATCGATCATTAAGTGTCACGATATGTTATTATATACGGTGTTTGTAACTTCATTTTTATAAGATTGAATGATGTCAGAGACGAAAGAATATCCAACTATAGAGAGCGCCGAGCAACGTGATAAAGACATCGGAAACGAACAGAGTAATAACGAGAAAAAATAGACCGGAGGCCCTTAGAAGTGCTTAAAATCTGACGTTCAGAAAATGAAAAATCAACAGTGTCTACTTAGTTTTGAATGACCCTCATACACCGCTATTATAGAGTTAGAAAAAGGTACACGTACAACTTTTATAAACATTTCCTTAACATTCCTACATCATAAATGTTTGTTTATGATCAAACTAAATCACACTGGTATTATAACGTATGCGTTATTACAACACAAAGTACATGAATAAAGTCAAGAAAACGGCACTTTATCGTCGTCGTAACGTTCAAAAGTTGATGCCTTTAACTATGGATAGGTCTAAATATTTAGTGTTGGCCCTGCGATTCTGAGCCACAGAGGTTTGTATATGTATTTAATCTTATTTCTTGGCGAGAACCATAAACGGATTTACACGACGTCACTGTAGAAGGCAATTAAGGATCGTCAACGTATGTACGTTGTACCATATAGTTTTACCATTCACAATCATGCTAGCAATGCTTATCATTGGAGATGGCTTTCTTTATGATCAGATATAATTCTTATATTGTTGAAACAAATGGATTTCGCTTTTTGTTTACTATTAACAGTGCTTGTTTTGAGGATTTGCCTTTTCAAGTTTTAACATTACATGGGCCGTCGAACGTTCAAATATTCTTGTCCAGTTTCAACCACCCTCACAGGAATGTTTCCTAAGTGGCCTTCATCAAAAGTTATTCAAAGATTTAATTTCAATGTTTAGCTTAAAACTGTTTAACCACTCGTCCGTTATCAACCGAACAGGCATGTTGCTTTGGTGCTCATCTTTCAAATTGTTCTACAAACAAAATTTACTGATAGGGTCGTGTGTTTACGGTGACCATTCATTGCACTTTCATTCCAATTTAAATCGAATTGTTCCTGATATTAGCAGATGCAAACTTCCAACATCTTCCTTACAATCAATCAGACTATCGAATTAGGGCCATCTTGATCCGCTTCATTCAAATAGCAATAGTCTGTATTACGGTTGGTTATTTGTTTATTATCTATAAACCTCTTTTCATTCCACTTGACGATGCTTTTATTTATGGATTTGGCAATGTTTAGATTAACCAAGAGAAGTTGGCATTGTAAACGTGTTGTTAAATTTATTTACAAAGAGACTTGGAAATTGTTTTACGCAGAAATGGCATTCAGATATTGATAGCACACCCACATCGATCTCATATAAATATTTCAAAACTGCTGTAAGGCCGGAATTTTACTTAAGTGTGGACATACCTTACCTTTATAGAAAAGTTTTGTCTAACTGCATGTACTCAAACCACGATCTTATGATAGAGGGTGGTCGGCATCTTGGGATTGACAGACACTTGAGATTGTGTCCTACATGCAGCAAATCAAATATATGTGTTGTTGAGAATGAATTCCTTCTTTTTTTCGAGAGTCCTCTTTATGAAAATCTGAGATTGTTTTATTTAAAAATATATTGGCTACGCACTAGAAATATGGATGTTTTCAACGTAATTTTTCTCATTAAATGAAACACGAACAATAAGACTAGTGGCAACTTTCTTAATTGAAGCTTTTAAGCTCAGAAAACAAAT
>JAUELF010265795.1:0-11105 GCA_031471495.1 Clinocardium nuttallii | reverse complement strand
CAACATTATGGAAACTGCGTAATATATCAATCTAGATCAGCCTCCGCAGTCCACGCAGGCTAACCTTATCGAACATATCTGCAGCAGACGACTTGAAATCATAGTGGCAAAAACCTGAAAAATCTCCACAAAAGATAGCTAAATTGTTATATAAAGTTGAAAATATCGTGGCCATTGCTCATCATGAGTAATTTCACCTTTGGCCACAATTTCAAATTCGTCAATTGTTATTGCGTCAAAATACGTTTGCTGGTGGGAAAGGGTTAATTAAGACACAATATGTAAACGTCGCTGTAATAGTAAATGTTCGTATAGATCTTATGACTACCCGTTACAGATCGTTTAAGACTGACACTTCGTCAGTCAAACAAAGTATAGCCTACACAAGGTAGGTATCAATATGGGAGACAACCCATACACATATACGAGAAAGCGGTGATTGCCGAGTGATCCGATTGTATACACTATAGCAAATGTAAGGGGTCAATTCAAGACGACATTTTAGTCGGTGCCGTCAGATCCAATATACGGGCAGCGAGGTTTTTTGCTCTGATATCATTGATTTTAAAGGTTAAACAAAAAGGTGTTTATTATCGTGTCGCTCTTATTGCGAGCATCCTGTCAATTTTGCCAGGCACGTTTACTTCCCGAATCCTGTCCATTTTGTAAGGTACCAGGCAGACAGACATTCGGTTTTGGTTCATTAACAAGCTGGAGGTTCGACAACCGGCCATATCAGCACGACACTTACTGTAGCTACTGGAATTAAATTGCTTCACAGCTTAACATTAACCCTGTGCTTAAATAGCTGAATGCTTTACAGCAAGTTCGTTCTCGAAATTGGCTAATAGAAAGATTTATTGAGATAATTTCTTAGCACAGAGATTTTTTTTTAAAACTTTAAAGTGTCGATGCCTTGTAGTGTACTATAGTTTGGCCGAGCCCCGGGTAGCTCAGTCGGTAGCGACGCGGGTTTCAATCAAGGCCCGGGTTGTGAGCTTTAACCCAAGCTCGGCAAACATTCTTTCAAATTTTTGACCAAAATCAGTGTGATAAGCGTCTTGCGTCTTCCATTAATGGGCTAATATAGTCTATGTGGAAAAGCAGCCAGTTGCTTGAAATTTGCTGTGTTGAGAAGTGGTATTAGAAAGCCAGGAAAGACATGAGTAAGTGGACTGAATGTCATGATATGACTGATTTATTGTTGAAAACGGCATTAAATCCCCAAGGACCAACCAATGAAGTTATGTACTTGCCATTATATGACACATTGTCTACCCTACGAACTGAACTATCCCTACTAGCTATACTAAAATAGAAAACAAATAGGTATCGGTTCGCATATTTCGTTGTTTGACAAATGAGACCTCCACCCAATTGTGTCTGTAGGTGCGAAAGGGTTAAACCTTTTCCCACAAACAAGAAATCTGCAGCAGACAACTTATGTAATGAATACATATTGAATATATTTAAAAACATTGCGACAAAAGAATTATTGCTCAGTATGAGCAACGTCTTCTTTTGCTACAATGTTTTCTAAGGTGCCTCGAAATTCATCTGCAGGTGGTTTAGTGTTTACAATTAACATATATCTGCCTAGTTCCATGACTAGATACATTATATCCCTTAAAACTTGTAATTGAAGTTTCCTTGGCATTTCCATCACCATAAGTCAACTCAGTGATCAGTCTTGTTTGATATAATGGTGATTGAAGTAGAAAGAATGACTATTCGAAAGTTGACTATAATCCTTTCCCTGATATAAACATTTTCTGACGCCTATGCAGCAATTTTTCTTTTTCCACAATGTTTTCCACTTTTAGTCATAGGTTTGTTATCCATTCCATTATAGAGATTTTCTATTTTTTGCTGCAGAATGTTTGTATGAGGGAAAGGTTAAATCTTTCCCACGTGCCCACGCGTTTTGACGCATCTGTAGTATCTTTAGAAAATAGTGTGAGAAATTCTTTCATAGTCGATTCATCCATATTTCAAAATTGGACCACTCCATTGTTTCCGAACAGGACATTTGGTAAAATGTAATGTCCGGAGAGACAGTTCGTTAACTCTTCTACTTTTATTCTATTTTTTACCTTACATTGTGTTCGAAGTTGTCTTCTGCAGATGTTTTGAATGTAGGGAATAGTTTAACCGTTTACCTGGTAAAGAAACCCGATAACCAAGTTACGATATGAATGCTGACTTTAAACCGATGTTTCTTCAAATTTGGTTCTCTATTTAAAGAGTCATCTGCTTTAACCCATGCCCACAGACAACACATCTGCAGCAGACGACTTTAAAAACCATTCAGACAATAATGTGGCAAAGAACTATAAATGAAAGTTTAATTGAGTTGAAATGATAATGAGCAATTCCTCTATTTGCCACAATGATTTCAAAAGTCGCCGACTGGAGGGGCGTCAGAAAGCGTCTGTATGTTGGAAAGGGTATATAAAGAAATCTTAGAGAAAACAGATGATAAATCTCGAAATGTTGAAGTTTTTTTTGTATACAGATTAAAAACTGTGTGAAAATAAGACTCATTTTGACCAATCTCTCTTTTTCCAATAATGCTCTTGAGGCTACAACTGACGTCCGTTTCAAAAAAAGAGCTAAAGTGGTTAAAAAATCTACCACCATATTATATAATAATGCAGTCCAACCTGTGTATAACGACCATCCATGAGAAAAAACACAATCTGGTCGGTGTTCACACATCGCAGTCTTTTAGTTGCAGGGTTATTTATGCAGACACTGAGTAATTGGGAAATTAAAAGTGTGGTTGCTATGGACAGGGATTGCAAAATAAAGGTGGTCTTTAGCACAGGTATGACTGTGTATTTACACTAATTTCAATTCGAATTAGGAAATTATTTATTTCCCATTTTTATGGTTTTTTCCCCATTTAAGTCATGTCAAACGGAAAGGTTCACATCTATAAACAATGAAGATCCGGGCAAGCCTGTACCTGTGCACAGTCTCTCCCGAGTCATCACTGTTCGCCTTCTTGAATAGCAGATGATTGATGAAAAATTAGAGTAATTCGAACAGATAATTGATGAAATGATAGAGAAGTTCGTTTCATTCCAATTCCTTTTATTTCACTGCCTTTTTTGAAGCAATATCGTCGTCATCAACAAATACGTCATCCCATGATTAAATATACTGAGTCAAGGACTTTATTCAATTAAATTTGCGTGTGTTTAGTTGTTGTTTTAAACTTGTTGTTCTTTATTTTGGATGAAAAGAAATGCTACAAGCATTTCAGTCCAATCATACCGATTTCTTTGAGATGTTTTACACAAAACTAAACACCATGCATCTCGAACGAAACCATTTCCCTTTAAGGAATAGATAGTATTGAAAAAAGACACTCCACTTCGCTTCCTGGCATTAAACTATAGGGGTCATGTCAGGCAAATGGCGGTATTGTTGTTGCATCTTTGGACAGTGTTTATACAGATGAGCAGTTTTCACTATCCCTCCTTCTGTATGTTATGTAGATATATATATGACGTCACTGATGTCAATAACCTAGAATAGATTGATTGATTGATTGATTGGAGTTTAACGCCGTTTTTAACAATTTGTCAGTCATACCACGGCGGCCAGCTCACCTACTCATGTGTTTCCTGGTTTTCTCACACCAGTACTCCACACAACAATCTTCCCAAGCAACTGGCTGCTTTTCCACATAGACTTAGCCCATTGGTGGAAGACGAATGACGCATGTCGCATTGACTTTTGTCAAACGTCGGAAAGAAAGTTGGCCGAGTCAGGATTCGAACTCACAACCCCTGGATTGATAGCCCGCGTCGTTACCGACTGAGCTACCGGGGCTCAGCACCTAGAGAAGAAGCTCTACTAGTAGACACATATGATCCCGCGAAGGGTGAAAACCTACAAGGTAGTTTATGTGTGAACAGTGTATATGTAGTAGATCCACACAGTATGGGTTCGATTTTGGCAGAGTCATACCAAATACGTTAAAAAGGTAGCAAATGCTCCTTGGCACTAAGGGTTGCGGGATTAGCATTGCCACTGAGTGAAGGTGTCAGGGTAATTGTACCAGTAGAACTGGAAACTTACACAGGAAACGCCGTGATATAACTGAAATACTGTTAACAGCGGTGTAAAAACACAAAACAATCAATGAAATACCCCTGCGCTATCTACAATGCACAGGCTGATTCCTAGAAACAAGTGAAATGAGTCCATGTTTCATTTAATGTATCGTGAACAGCATCTATAACCTCTGACACTTTCTGGTTTTGATCACCACTCGATCAGATTTCTATCAGACGTTGTAACATAAATCTCGTGTTAACTTGATTGTTAGTGTCGGATCAATTAGGAAGATAAGCTGATTTGATGAAATTTTACAGAAGGCAGGTATCATACACGAAAACATTGATACGACGGGTTACAATTCTCAGTGTGTGGTTTTTGCCTTGGAAATTAAAAAGTATAAAAGTCAATGCCATCTTAACCCTTCCCCTCATACGACAATTCTGCAGCAGACGGCTTTGAACATATTTTGTCAAAACATAGAAAATCTCTTTAATTAAATGGATAACCTATGACTGAAAGTGGAAAACATTGTGACAAAAGGAGAAATTGCACGTTTTGTACGTCACTATGTTTTCAAAAAGCCGTCTGCAACAGAGGCGTCAGAAAGCGTATATATCAGGGAGAGGGTTAAATCTTTCCAACTTGCAGGCGCTTTCTGTTCCATGTACCTGTAGCAGATGAGTCTTGGACATATTGTGGCACAATAAGATATTGCTTATAATGAGCAATTACTAATTTTGACACAATATGTAACATTCTAAGCACTAAGTATATTTTCATTAACACTAAGTATATTTTCATTAACACTAAGTATATGTTCATTTACACCAATTATATTTTCATTTACACTAAGTATATGTTCATTTACACCAATTATATTTTCATTTACACTAAGTATAGTCAAAGTCGTCTGCTGCTCAGCAAGTTCTTTTATAGCCACAATGTCTTCAACTCTATTCCAAATCTAAGCTCTTATATAAAAACAATCTCAATAGTTCTTCTCCAGATGATTTCAAAGTCGTCAAATGCAGATTTGGAATTTGTTGAACAGGTTTAAGCTGATGCTGTTTCTTCTGGAGCACGTCTCAAGTATTAAATGCCAATTTCATAACGGCATGAAGCTTCCTTCTCTTTTCTGTTTGGAGTCCACACGCATTCATAATCATGATTGTGTGTGACCCGGAACTGTTTGCTTAACTGTTTGGAGACACAAGTCACGTGATCTCACATACGGTCAACGGATTGGCTGAGATATGAACCATATGTTTGAAGGGGCAAAACGATCATGGCGGTAAATGGAAAACTAAATGCTTCATAAACACGGTAATTGGAAACTGCATAGGAATTCCGCCCCGGGATGGAAAAACTAATTCCGGAATCCATTCGCATCATTGCATAAGTAATACGCCTTCCATTGCTGTATAATTAATAACGCCTTTTCGGACAATAATAGCCATATGTCACGCTAAAATGTCCCTCTGGGTTATAACGCGAGCATACAAATTATCATCAGAGTATTTGAGAGGCGCCACTGAGAAATAGAGGATCTTACATGAGTGCTTATTCATTATTCGTTTTTATGAAAGAGTCGACTGAATTCATATGACGCGAGGCTCTACCGGGCGTCATATTCGTTTCAGTCGAAGAGTGTAAGATTCTATTTATCACATAACACCATCAATAGATTGTTTTCAATCTTAAGATAGACATATCTTTCCACGTTGACCGAAGTTCACCCCGAAGTTCTAATGCATACTTCCACTGTAACAAGTAGTCCCTATCAATAACCTTTTGATTGTATACAAAATTAGCAACAATGCACTTATAACATTTCAATTATCGAGATTTATTCTCTTTCAACAATATTTTTAATAAATGCCGAAATTCAGAACAATTGTAAACAACATGCTGTCATTTAAAGTGACGTCAGACTACGTCACGTATGAATACAAAAACAGCACACGCGCTGTGATTCGGCTATTTATGTAACTAGATTTATGTCAGGCAAATTTAGTAAATGGACCGTTATCAAGAAACTTCCGTAAAGTAGTATCCATGGATGCACATACAACTTTATTTTTTCTCAAGTGTAATTAATACGTTAAGGTTGATTCTCACAGACACCACTTATTTTTCGGTTCGTTTAGTTGTGACATAAGTCCATGTCAGATGTCTTCATTTTATATTGGCAAGAAACATGATGTCGGACTTTGCTTCCCGGTATACTTGGATAAGAAAGTTAAACTGGTGTCAAAGCCCTACAGTCCGTGATTTTGTTCAAGCCTTCACCAGATATTTATAAATGAATAGCCAACAACGTCGGCCAATATAAGACGACATAAATGAGCTGGCAAAGGTGGTATTGTAGTACACTGTTCTCAAAGAGTGGTCAACAGTTGTACATAGCTTGATATATTGATTGATTGATTGATTGACTAACTGGGGTTTAACGCCGTTTTTCAACAAAAGAAATTCAGTCATACCAGAGCGGCCAGTTGACCTAGTCATGAGTTTCCCGGCTTTCTCACGTCAGTACTACACATAAACGTTTACAGTAACTGGCTGCTTTACATATCGTAATTGACAAACATTGTTAAAAGTTGCGTTATCTTGGATAGTAAAAAGTGTAATATCGGGCTAACTTTTTATAAATCAGATTAATCTTTCATCAACTAAAGAGGAAAACATGAATAAACTAGCTAATTTATATCTTTGACAACAAAACGTAGAAATAGTAACATATAACCATTATTCTATACATGTTCACCATGCATATACTCATAGTTATATACGAAATTGTTCATCCTCTATGTAGTATTTTTAATTACATATGGCCAACATGCCGTGAGTTCAGTAACAGTTTGGGTTAGCAACGAATCCACCAATCAAACGACAGCTATTAATGTAGCCAATCATCCAATTAAATTACAGCTACTAATGTAGCCAATCCACCAATCAAAAAACAGATATTAATATACCCAATCCACCAATCAAGTTACAGCTACTAATATACCCAATCCACCAATCAAGTTACACCTACTAATGTAGCCAATCCACTAATAAAATAACAGCGACTTGTCCCCTGGTATGAACAATTACGAACGCAAGGATCTTGTATAAGACATGTTGTCCCATGACAATAGTTAACTCATGCCTGTAATGGGTTTGTATGCAATACCTTTGTGACACAATTATTCTGCTCACTCGAGACAGTTAACCGGATAATTCCTAATTAATCCAATTAGTAAGTGACTTGTGTATGTGTATGCATCTTCTAAGAATTCCAATTCGAACGGCAGTCATTTAAAACCGACCTGAGGGGCATCTGCAACCACTGTAGAGGCAACTAAACTTGATCCGCGCATGTTGTTCTGGATTTGCCCTGTCCCTGTCGCAAATTATTCATAACATGATTCAAGACAATGCAAAAAGCGCCATTTACTTTCGCCAGATTGCGTGGATTTTTGTATCTATATTTATCATAAAGACGCTTAGGATGGGTTTTTTCCTGGAGCACTCACTGCTAATTTATTTTAAGGTATAATAATGGCAATAAAGGGAAGATTACAAGAAATAGCCCAGCCGGTAACGATGAGAGCTATTAGATTATTCCAGCCATGATTATTAAATGCGATCTAGAAATGGGAGAAGGGAGGCTAGAAAAAAAATATACACATTAAAGGCGCAGAACTCCAAAAAATAGATATTATAGTTAAAGTTTTAATACTGTCCAAAAGTTCTCTTAAAATATAAGAATCATAATCTGGGATACAATTAGAATAATACGTTCAGTTTCCAGTTCCATCAACATCTGATTATTGATTGTTTATGCTTCCTTTTTTACTGGGTACACATACCAATTAAGTCAAAATGTGTACATTTTCTAGACTTTCAACTGACTGTTTCTTTAACAGTTAGTGCCAAAATAGTTTTGAACTACTTATTACTTACTTTGTTTTCACTTTTGATCACCATCTAGAGTTCAGCACTTTTAAACCAAGAATTGTGAGAGGTCTTTTTTAAGTATGTCACTGGCCGGTCGATACATTGGATCGCCATTAAAGCTGGCCCTTTAGCAAGGTAGTTTCAATGTTTCAATGCCTACTTGTCCATACCTTGGTTAAATATACCACCCCGAAAATTAGGAAACTGAGAATGTTTTCTTTCAGTGCTTTCGCTATATAGTCCAATATAATAACAATAGTCCTTTAAATCATTAAACATCATGCTCGAAATTTGTAGGTCCGAAGGGGAACGCTCTACCAGGTCTCTATAAATGCGAGCTATTTGGATAGGTAATATCAGAGGAAAATTATGTACCGACTTTAGCTACAGTTATTTTCTTATTGTATGTAGGGTGACTGACGATGCTGGTTAACATACACGTGTTTTAGTTGCAACGAACTAACATAATAACTGGCGAAATGCGGTCTCCGTACATTCCTATTTAACTTGGTACACAAGGGTGCATTGTATGGAATATAATCGACGGAAGCATCTTTACTCGTTTGCTGTCAAAGGCAATTAAATGCTTTTGCAAACAATGCAGAATGACGCATGTCAAACAGCTCGTAACGAGCTGTCGCTGCTGAAATCTGCATTGTTTCCACTTAGACATTAAATTTTACTAAATTCCCTATATACAAACAATGGAGTGGTCCAATTTTCACAAGGAAGAGAGTCGACTTTCTGAAATACGGAAGTGAAAGGGTTAGATTCAAGGTCTTCGTCGAGAGAGAGATATATATGGCTCTTTGGGAGTGCAGCACCCGATGTTTACTCTTGTAAAACTGTCCGAATACATACGGTGTGCAGACTCAACGAGTCCCCTCATCTAGTCCGTCTCGTGCGAAAAGGTACACGTTTAAATATGTCTGGACAGTTTAGATTCACATAACAGAATCCATCTGCTCAGTCATATCAGTATCTATACAATTCTACCGAAATACTTTCGTCAGTAATACAATTAGATTATACGTTAAATTATTTCAACTCAACCCATTCATATTTGATAAATATGTATTTTTGAACGAAATGGACACTTGTATATAAAGGTGACTAATAGGCCCAATGGGCCGGATGCTATTTATTGTGTTGTATTGATTGTATTGCTTGTAAAATATGCACATGTCACTATAATAAAAATTTACTTACTTACTTACATACTAGTGAACAGTGTAGAGCAAGATCTACACTGTTCACATAAAACAGTCATCTTGTATATTTTCCCACCAACGGGCTCAATAACCGTACGTGTTTAAATAATATAGTGTATACACATTAAACTATTACAAAGGAAATTATAAATTAGTGTACATACACAACGAGGAATAAGTTGCCCGGATGATATGTAATGACGTCACTATCTATGTATCGATACACATTCGCGTAATTTCGAATTGATCATAAATTTTCCATTTAATGTTTTGAAAATTCATTTATCTCGAGAATTTACTCACTAATCACAAATTCGTGCATACGCACTCTTTTTTGTTTACACGTACGTAAATGTAGCACAGGTAAAGTTCGGGACCATGTCTACAGTTCATTGATAACTCAACTCTATTTCATTTAATATGAGCCGTTCCACGGACTCTGCGTAAAGTATCAACCCAGATCAGCCTAAGCATGTCGCGCAGGCTATTCCGGACGGACACTTTTCGCCTTCTGTGGATTTTCTGTTTCAGGAATCATTACTCTATACTTCTATTCCCCTGAGATCTGGATCGATACATCCACTTCTATTGTCGACTGATTTAAGAATCTTTATAAGATGATGATATGGAGTAGATGTCAGAAATAATAAGTTGTACCTTTTCTCGTGGACGGGCTTGTATATGAAAAAGAGCCGTCCCGCGACAAAACCAACATTATGGCCTCTGCGTAATGTATTGACCCAGCTCAGCCTGTGCAGTCCACGAAAACTGATCTGGGCCGACACATTCCGTCTCAGGGAGATAGAGGTATTGAGTAATTAGTATTGAATCAGAAAATCCACAGCAGGCAAACAGTGTCTGTTCGGGTTATCCTGCACGGTATGCTTAGGCTGATCCGGGACGAAACTTTACGCAGAGCCCACACTGTTAGTTTTCTCGCGGAACGGCTCATATGCGTATTGCCTCCCGTTATTCCTTGATTTGATTGTGAGATTTACACACAGACACTCACTATCAACTCATCAATATCTTATCATATCAAACTGACGTTAAGTCATTTCAGCCCTTTGATTCATGTTTTATAACTGCACATCCCGAATGCGCATGTTTTTAGTTCTAAAACAGAGGCACTTTTACCGTGTACAGTAATTAATCACCGCAATGGATTTTCTTTTATTTGAAGCATAAACTTGCCCTATCGGCTTGTTTGAATAATGATGGTTTTGAGACCGCCTTTTGTCTGTTCAGGATTTAATGTATCGTTAGAGCAATGGAAGTGTTCAATACGGCCGGAAATAGTTTGTCTTTTCCATGTTCGTGTTCGAATAGCAATCTGTTTTCAATACAACTTCAGCCCGAAGACAAAATATAATACAGTTAATTTAACCCTTTCCCACATTCATCAAATATACATCAGACGACTTTGAAAACATTCAGTCAAAAATATGGAAACTTTATATAATAAATGAAAGAAAAAAATATAATTGAATAAAGTTGAAAACATTATGGCAAAAGGAAAAATTGCTAATTAAACAATTTCTCATTTTACCGCAATCTTTTCAAAAACTGTCTGCTACGGAGGCGTCAGAAAGCGTCTGTATATAGTAAATGTTTAATAGAACATAATATATCTAAAAGCAAATCAATAGTACAAGTACAAATTACATAATCACTTTAAGTGACATTGGGCACAAGTCATTGACACCCCACTCCTTTAATACATACTCAATGTATACATCTCAGTAATGTTAACAGAAGGCACCAAATGTTGCCTCAACATCCAATTCAAATATGTAACTGTAATGTTGCCTCAACATCCAATTCAAATATGTAACTGTAATGTTGCCTCAACATCCAATTCAAATATGTAACTGTAAT
>JAUELF010265794.1:0-32733 GCA_031471495.1 Clinocardium nuttallii | reverse complement strand
ATTTTACGCCACTTTCAACATTATTTCAGTTATATCACGGCGACAGTTCACTTATTCATGATCCCTGGGTAAACAAATCAGTACTAGGCTAGGAAATGTGCCTTGCCCAAGGGCACTCCACCATGACCGTAGTACTGCAGCTGGGGATCAAACCAGGGACACCTGGTTTCGAAATCCCGACGCTAACCACTCGACCACAGCGGATTCCTTGATAAACGTAGGCGCAATTACTGAATGGAGTAGAAAACATTGTCATCTATTGCAGATGTGTAAAATGTGTCTGCAAGCAATTTTTTCTTTTGTTGCCATGTTTTCAAAAAGCCGTCTGCTACAGAGGCATCAGTACATGTCTTTATGTGGGAAAGGGTTAATGCAAGTATAATCATTGAATAGTGTTGAAAAAATTGCGACAAAAACCGTCTGCTACAGAAGCATTCACCTGCAAGTGGGAAGAGGGTTACAAAGTTCATTTCACCCTACCTTTACAGCACATCTCGTTTCCCCTGAGTGGTCATTTAAAATATTTTTTGCCACACCTTCAAACACCTCTCCAAATGCCCCACTGCCCAAAAATTTACAAAGAACAAGCTGGTCCCGACGGAAATGAGGTAGAGCTGCAATCTCATCATCTGTTGGTATGAGACTGAAAAGAAAAAAATATATTTCGATGATGTTATGGACACAAAAAGAAATTATATTTCCAAATGTGTATTCAATTTGGATTTTTGATTCAGTTGTTCAAAAGCAGAACTTTATTTACTCTTAAAAATTTACATTAACCCCCCTTTCCCACAAACAACTCATCTGCAGTGGACGACTTTGAAAACATCTGGGTATAAAAATGAAAATCAAACTATGAAAATCAAACTATGAATGGAGTTGTTTCTCCCTTGGTCACATTATTTTCACAAGTCGTCTGCTGCATATGTGTCATAATGTGTCTTTATGTAGGAAATGGTTGAAGAATCGTTAGTACAGTTACAGCCATGTTCTAGAATATTAAATAACCCTTTCCCACAAACAACAAATCTGCAGCAGACAACTTTAAAAATGTCTACTAAAAAATATGGAAATTCTCTATTAATGTAGCTATAATTACTGGAAAAAGTTGAAAACTTTGTGGCAAAAGAAGAAATTGCTCATCTTTAAACACAAGTAGAACTGTATATGAATGAGTGTCACTGGTTTAATTAGTTTTATATTTCAAAAATGTACTTTCTTTGACAACTATTTGGGGAAAAAATGATATCAAGAAATTGGAAAATATGATCAAGAAACAGAATTGAAAACATTGTGGGAAGAAATTGCTCAAAATAAGCAATCTCCCTTTTTACACAATGTTTTCATAAGTTGCCTGCTGCAAAGGCTGCTATAATTGCCTGTGTCAGGGAAAGGTTTATTCAAAAAGCGAACGTTTTGACAATGAGTAATACTTTCCCAGTCACTTGTAGAAGCATTCCGACACATCTGCAGAAGACAACTTTTGAAAAAAAAAGGCAAATCGGTGAAATTGCTCATGATGAGCAAATTCTCCTTTTGCCATAATGTTTTCAACTTTATTTGGTAAATATATTGTATATATTTTGCTTAGATATAATTTTTAATTTATGTTTAATTCGTTGTAAGAGTGAACAACAGGGATAACTTACTTGATAGCATAAAGTGTATTGTTTTGTTGAACTCCAGTAATAGGCAGTTCCCTCAGTGTGGCCAGCTCTAGGTCGGGTCCACGAGCAACGGCTCTCTCCTTGCTCTTCTCCTCTTTACCTTTCTTACGCATGGCTACAGATTAAAATACAGAGAACTATATATTATCTGTGAACTTCATATATGTTTGACCATTTACTACATTCAGACACATTTTAACCCATTACTTCACATGATATTTCAAATGTTGTCTCCTTTACAATCAACAGATAAACAAGTTGACAAAATCTGGAAATAACTTTGTGACAAAGAGTTGAAAATAATGCAATTAAAGGTGAAATTGCTCATTTTATTGCAATGTTTTCAAAAGTCGTCTGCACATTTTCAGATAGCATAAAACTATATAAGGAAAGGTTAATTATTGCAAACTACTATAGGATTTTATCCCTTACCAATGCTTCTACAGCAGACGAATTTTGAAAAGATTGTGGCATAAGAAGAAGTTACTCACAACAAGCAATTTCTCCTTTTGCCACAATGTTTTCAACTGTATTTAATAATTATACTTACATTTTTAAAGACTGTTCATTTTTTAAGATAGAAATTTTCAAAGTCATCTGCTGCAGAATTGTTGTATGAGGGAAAGAAGATAAAGATGTATGAGGGAAAGGGGATAAAGATATTGATACAATGTAAAACTTACCCTTACAGAAGAAAATGATCAGCATGGCTATGAAAACTAACACAAACGCACTGACAACTGCTATAACTGTCACCATTCCTTTCTCCTCTTCTGCTATTTTAACTGGAAGAAATAGACAATTAAAAACTGTAATCGCAAAGACTTCTTATGGAGAAGTACGGGATGACTCCTCATACTTTTATACATACAATGCAATACAATAGTTTATTTAGGTAACAAGGCCCTTGCGGCACAATACATACATACAATATAACCAGAAATCCTAACTATCATCTTAAGCCAATCCAAAACGCAAACATATTGTTGCAAATGAAGAAATTCTCATGATCAACAATTTTACCTTTGCCAATAATATTTTCAACTGCAGCAGACGATTAAAAAACCCAGAAACTCTTTATAAAAGAAGGTATAATTACTGGAAAAAAGTTGACATAATTGTGGGAAAAGGAGACAATGCTCAATATGAGCAATATCTTCTTATGTGACAAATATTTGAATGTCATTTGCTGCATAGGCATCAGAAATTGTCTATATGTGGATCGTGGGAAGGGTTAACCCTTTCCCACTTAGAGATGCCTCTGTATAGGACGACTTTTGAAGACATTGTGACAAAAGTAGAAATTGCTCAAAACAAGCAATTTCTCCTTTTGCCATAATATTTTCAACTCTCTTCAGTAATTATACCAACATTTTTAGAGCTTTTCCGTAGTTTTCCCTACGTACTTTCAAAAACGTCTATTGCAGATTTGTTGTATGTGGAAAAGGATTAAGGACCTTGTTACACCAGTAATGTTGATAGACTTACTTGGATATGAGAACATATCACTATCCACACTGTAATTGCCAATTCCATTATTATTTTCAGCTAGGACTCTGAACACGTATGTGTACCCACGCTGTAGAACGCTGTCGTCCATGACCCACCTCAAATCACTGGTGTTGTAAGCAAATGACCAGTTCTCTTTGTCCACAACCCTGTTTTATAGAAACACAAAATTCAAATTCTTGTGAAAGTTTCTTCTAAATTCAAAAATGTCTAAAGAAAAGAAAATAGAAATAACTTTAATCATTAGTTGGAAGATGTAACATACATTTTTATTAACCCTTTCCAACATATTGATGCTTTCCGACTCCCTTGCAGTGGAATACTTTCGAAAATATTGCAATAAATGGTGAAATTACTCATATAAAGTAATTTTACCATTTGTTGCAATGTTTTTAACTCTATTTAATAATCAAACTCTTATTTATGGAGATTTTTCCCATTTTTGGCAAGATGTTTTCAAAGTCATCTGCAAAGTTGTTGTATGTGGGAAAGGGTTCAGCAATTAATCTTCACCTTTACAACCAGGCAATCTTTGGAATAAAACATTGTGGTAAAAGGAGAATTTTTTTAATAATAAAAGTTTTGAACTTTATTCAATACATGTAATTGCTTTTTCATTTTTAGAGTTTCAATATTTTTGACTAAATGTTTTCAAAGTCCACTGTATGCAGAAAAAGGATTAAATAGTGTCTCCTAGTTTTGAGCAATTTCTTCTTTTGTCGCTATGTTTTCAAAAAGCTGTCTTGCTGCATAGGCATCAGAAATTGTCTATATGAGGGAACAGTTTAAAGATCTACAGGAATTTCTCTTTTTTCCCATAATATTTTCAACTCTATATAACAAAATTATTCATCCAATTATTCTATTGTTTTTCTCTCTTATTATTTGCAAAGAACATGCCTCTAAAATGACATATCATACAATGGGTGAAGATATTAACCCTTTCCCACATACAGGAAATCTGCAGCAGACAACTTTGAAAACAGCTAGGCAAAAGTATGGAATATATCCACATATGATAATATAGTTATTGAAAAGTGTTGAAAACATTGTGGCAAATCGAGAATGCTCATTATGAGCAATTTCTCCACTTGCCAAATTTTGTTCAAAAGACTTCTGCTGCAGATGCATTGAATAAGTCTGCAAGTGGGAAAAGGTAAATAGAAACATTAGTTTTCATCATAGCTTCAGTAAACATATTCCTGTGCGAATTGACCAGTTCCATTGCTAGGAAATGTGCCTTGCCGAAGATGGATTGTACCCGGAGAGCGAAGTCTCAAAAACACATGCACTAACTTCTCAGTCACAGCGGACTCTACTGTATTGTAGCATGTAATGTGTAACAGCAGACGACGGACTCACCTGTATTGTAGCATGTAATGTGTAACAGCAGACGATGGACTCGCCTGTATTGTAGCATGTAATGTGTAACCGACGGACTCACCTGTATTGTAGCATGTAATGTGTAACCGGCTCCCCTCGATCGTCAGGAGCTTTCCATACCACTTCAAACTCTCCATCTTTAAACTCCTCCACAGTAGGACAATCAGGCTTGGCAGGTATACCAGCTGAAAATAAAGGTAAGTCGAGACTTAAACCCTTTCCCATATATAGACGCCTCTGCAGCAGACAGCTTTTTTAAATAATTGTGACAAAGGTAAAAATGTGTTCAAAACAATAAATTTCTCCTTTTGTCACAATGTTTTCAATTAGTGTACATTCATTTGAAGGTAGTTTCCAAATGTTTTCAGGTATGTTTTCAGTCATCTGCTGCAGATTTGTTTTATGTGGGAAAGGGTATGGTGGTTTTCATCTGCTTAGGAAACATCAAATTTGGAAAATTGGAATAACTGTAAACTGACTTCAATAACAATTAGTCCAAAATATGGAAAACCTCCATAAATGAAAGAAAAATTGTTAAATAAAGTTGGAAACATTGCTGCAAACAGAAAATGCTCATGATCATAAGCAATTTCTTGTTTTGCCAGAATGTTTTCAAAAGTTGTCAGCTGCAAAGGCATCATAAGTGTCTATACATGGGAAAGGGATAAACAGAATGGTTGCTATGGAATAACATGACTTATGACTGTTCCGTAATCCTTGGTGTTTCTGTTCCGTAATCCTTGGTGTTTCTTTGAAACATTGTGACAATTTTTTCCAGTAATTATACTTCATTTCTAGAGATTTTCCATAGCTTTAGTAGGTGTTTTCAAAGTCGTCTGCTGTAGATCTGTTGTATGTGGGAAAGGGTCGATACCTGTATGAGAATAAGATCATTCTAGACGCTGAAGATCTGAAAAATATTCTTACTTTGAGTTCTAAAGACATATTTCAGTCCTGTTTCATCCTCGGGCATGTGGTAGATGGCGTTCGATGTCATGTAAATGATGTCCAGTCTGAAACTATAGTCCGTGTTGGGTATAAGACTGTGGAACGAGTCATTGTACTCGGTGTAGTTTTCTACCATTATCATACTGCCTTGTATACTGTCCCCGGTCAGTTTACCGTCTATCACCTACAGATAAAACAACAGTTTACATCTTTCCTACATGTGGATGCTTTTTGATGCATCTGTAGCAGGTAACTTCTGAAAACATTGTTTAACCCTTTCCCTCATATAGACCCTTTACCTCATATAGACCCTTTCTGAGACTCCTCTGTAGAAGACAGCTTTTTGAAAACGAGCAATTTCTCCTTTTGACACAAAAGATAGTAAATCTCTTTAATTCAATGGATTACCTATGACTTAGAGTGGAAAACATTGTGGCAAAAGGATGAATTTCTCATTTTTAGCAATTTCTTCTTTTGTCACTATAGTTCCTAAAAGCTGTCTGCTGCAAAGGCGTCAGAAAGCGGCTTTATGAGAGAGAGAGTTAAAAAGGAGAATTTACTAAGAAGATTCAATCTTTTCTACTCTATTTTAAGATTACAATATTATTCATAGACATGTTCTCTATTTTTGCCTGGAGGTTTTTAAAGGCATCTGTCGGAAAATGTGAAAATGTTTCTAAATTAATCTACTTTCTTAAAACTTTGAAAAAAGAAGAAGATACAAGAGTGTTTAAGGAATACATTATGCTGATCAAAATCTACAAAAGATGATAAGATATATAACAAGCTACAAGCTTGTGTAAGTAATAAGAGAACAGTGTAGATCTTAATCAGACTGTGGATGCACGGGCTGATCTGGAATTACACTGTTCAAAAACCACAACTTGTTACTTTTTTCCTATGCACAGGCTAATATAGTGAATACAGTTTTATGTACCTGAGTACAATAGATGCCAACACGTTTTATACTATCATCACTGGGGGACCTCCAGGACAGACTTATGGATGTATTTGTGGATACGAGCAGCTGTACATCCTCCGGCTCCTGGTATGTATGGACTGTCTGGGGTAAACTCTCCGTCACAAAACCCCCATCCGTCTGGTTACACACAACCTGCAAGAACAACATGGTCACACCTATCACAGGTCTGTTACATGTTTAAAAATATGCAGAAAGAATAAATGGCCATGCAGGAAATAAACTAACGACCAACAGATAAATGGCCAACATCCTTACCAACTGAGCTAGATGGATCATGGCTCATCACGAAATAAAAACTGCAAGTAATCCACCCAAAACTTTTCACAAAATCTTGACAAATGAAAATTTTATTATGAGAGAGAATATAAAATTACGGAAAAGGAGTAAATATCTACTATAAAGAAAATCGCCCTTTTCAGAACATCATTTTCAAAATCTGTGATCCATATTGCAAGACTTGTTTTATTAACAATTTGGTTCCTCACATGCAGATAAATTTTGACTCATCTGAAGGACACACATTTGTTAAACATAGTTGAATTTCTCATTTTCCCACACTGGAAAGAATTTAACCCTTTTCCTCATATAGACGCCTCTGCAGCAGATGGCCTTTTGAAAAAACATAATGACAAAAGAAGAAATTGCTCAAAACGCGCAATTTCTACTTTGACACAATGTTTTCCACTTTTAGTCACTTTTAGGCTATTCATTCAATTATAGAGATTTTCTTTTTATTTGACAAAATAAGTCGTCTGCTGCAGAATTGTCATGTGAGGGAAAAGGTTAACCAAAGACAATGGGCAGAGAATTAACTTGTGCGTGTTTAGACAAGAAATAAAAACCTCTGTCCGTCCATACCTTAACCGTGTAAGTCTGATCCTGTGACAGCATAAAAATACTCTTTTCAAATAATCCGAAGTAAGGACTGAAGGCCTCAAATGAAATTCTGTCGGAGATAAAATTCTGGCTAATACCCTCTGGTGATTGGGTCGACCACTTCACAAAATAGACAATTTTGTCGACAGGTCCGTTGGGTGGGTAGGGGGCAGGCCACATCACTTGGATGGAATGTGGACTCTGTGAAACAGTGGTAAAGTTTTCAATAACCTCTGGAACTGAAATAGAAATATTTTGATAGTTAACCCTTTCCTATATACAACAAATCTGTAGCAGACCACTTTGTTAACATTTAGACAAAAACATGAATAATTCTCCATAAATGTGAGATTAACAAGAGATGTTTGTCAAACAGTATGCCCCCCTGAGCACCATGTTGTCAGGAATATTTAGGCAATTCTTGACCCAATTACCTAAAGAAAATCAATGGAGGTCATCTACTAGTCACTCCTAACCTCCATGTCAAGTTTGAGGGCCATCGGTGCAGGCAATGACGAGTAATCACTTGGACAAGCTTTTCAGGTTCAATATCACTCTGACCTTGACCTTTAATCCAATGACCTCAAAATCAAAAGGGGTCATCTACTGTTTCATGCCCAGCCTCCACGTCAAGTTTGAGGACCATGGGTGCAGGCAATATCCAGTTATCACTTGGACAAGGTTTTTGTGTTCAAGGTCCTTGTGACCTTGACCTTGACCTTTGACCCAATGACCTCAAAATATACAGGGTTCATCTACTGGTCAGGCCCAACCGCCAAGTTAAGTCTGAGGACCATAGGTCCAGGCATTGTTGAGCTATCACTCAGACAAGCTTAAAAAAGGGTTTTGTGTTCAAGTTCACTGTGACCTTGACCTTTATCCTGATGACTTCGCAAATCAATAGGGTTCATCAACTGGTTAGGCCCAACCTCCACGTCAAGTTTGAGGACCATAAGTCCATAAGTTATCACTCGGACAAGCTTAAAAAAGATTTTTGTGTTCAAGGCCACTGTGACATTGAACTTTGACCCAATGACCTCAAAATAAATAGGGTTCATCTACTGGTCAGGCCCAACCTCAAAGTAAAGTTTGAGGACCATAGGTCCAGGCATTGTTGAGTTATCATTCGGACAAACTTTGATCTACAGGCGGACCGACCAGCATGTGCAAAGCAATATACCCCTCTTCTTTGAAGAGGGCATAATTATTAATTAGAGTTGAAAACATTCTGAGTAATCTTTCTTTATATCACACTGTTTTCATAAGGCATCAACTGCAGAGGTTTACCCTTTCCCACATATATACGTTTTCTGACGCCTTTGTGACACGCATCATTCCTCTACCACCAATGGACTAACAGTCTATGTGGAAAAGCAGCCAATTGCTTTGAAAGATTTTTGTGTGGATTACTGGTGTGAGAAAGCCAGGAAACACATGAATATTGTGATATGACTGAAAAATTGTTGAAAACGGAATTAAACCCTATCAATCAATCAATCAATATATACCAACCTCCTGGTCTTGTTCTTATACTAATTGGCTCTCCCAGGGAATTGGATGAGTATTCGGAGAAATAGTTACTGACAGCTCCCTGGACGATATAGTATGTGTATGGCTCTAGTCCATCCAGAGTCATCTCCCTGTAGTAGGCTTCCTGGGTATACAGAAATCATACAATCGTTAATACTTTAACCCTTTCCCACATCTCAACACATTTTAACTTGCTTGCAGTAGACAAATTTTTACAAATTTCAGATTAAAGGAGACATTGCTTATATCTCGTACTACTAATACAGGGAAGAGAAACAAGTGCGATAAGCACCAATTGCTTGTCACCTTTACAAAACTGTTTGTTTACGTAAACCTCGATAAGCAGGTATATAGACCTTGTACAGGTAATGCAAAACATCGATCGATAAGAACGACAAACGTATTATATAGCGCTATACATGTATAGCTTATCACACTCGTTTCTCTTCCCTTGATTACATGTAGTAGTCCCAGCTTATATTTCTCATCTTGTCCAATTGTTTTTTTATTCTATCCAATAATCAAGCCTCTATTTATAAAATCTTCGATATTTTTGCCTAGTAGTTTTCAAAGACATCTGTTGCAAATTTGTTTTATATGGAAAAAGTTACCTGCCTTGCATGAAGACAACAGATAAATGACTGAACTTCCTATATGAAAGTTTGAAAGATTAACCCACTTTTCCTTGATATGGATTCTTTTTTGACGTCTCTGCAGCAGACAACTTTTGAAAACATTGTGGCAAAAGGAGATATTGCTCAAAAGAGCAATTTCGACTATTGTCACAATGTTTTCAACCTTATTCCAGTAATTAAACATTCATTTATAGAGATTTTCCCTGTTTTGCCTAAATGTTTCATGCAACAATTCTGCAGCAGACTACCTTGAACATATTTTGTCAACAAATGGAAAATCCCTTTAATTGAATGGATAACCTATGACTAAAAGTGGAAAACATTGTGGCAAAAGTAGAAATGTTTTGTGCAACTTCTTCTTTTGTCACTATGTTTTCAAAAAGCCATCTGCTACAGAGGCGCCAGAAAGCGTCTATATGTGGGAAAGTGTTAAAGATGTGCTGGTACCTTAGTCAAACATGAGAAGCCTGGTGACCCGCAGTCTTCATCTGGATTCATGTCGTCCAGTACCCGGTAATGTATCGTGTATTTGACGGAGGGATGACTGATGTTCGTGCAAACCTCCGGCCACGTTATCTCATCGAAACTGACGGTTATACTCGTGTTGGTGACTGTCTCGACACCCACTTGTTTGGTGTAAGGCTCCATATCCAAACACTCTGGACCTGCGGTACAAAAGGTCTCATCATAGCAAATTAAGAATAACAGGGTAAAATCATATTAAAGTTGATTGATTGATTGATTGCTTGGTGCTTTATGCCTGTTTCAACAATTTTTTCAGTTATAACACTGCATTTCCTTGGTAAGTTACCAGTACTCCTGGATCATTTATCCTGACACCAGCCAGTCAGTCATAATGCTAACCCCGCAAACCTGAGCGCCAAGAAGGGCTGCCATTAAAACCAGTACGAAACAATTTATTTATGTTTATCTGCTTCTAGAATGTCATTCAAAAATAAAAATTATTAACTTTTAATCCTTTCTTTTTAAAATACAGTTTACACTGTTTTCAACATCACTTGAGTGATTTCATGTTGACAGTTCACTTGTTCACGATCACTTGGTTTAAAAAAAAAAGTTCCAGCCTAGGGAATGTATAATAAATTGAGTTCAGGGAAATTGCTGCTGATTCAGACTGGTTACCTGGTAGAGGGTGAAGATGGGAACCAAATGCCAAAATGTCAGACACATCTTCCACCCTGGATGAAGAGACCATTTTACTGGCCTTGTCCATAGCGTACAATGTCTCAGTGGCAGACTGGTACCAGTATATGTGTACATGATCAACTGTCATAAAGTCTGGGGGCAAACCTGAAATGGATCAAAGGTATTTATTAAATATTACCTCATTATGCTGTTTAAAAACTCTTCCAAATGGGAAATTTATGTAAGATCTTAGCAATGTGAAACTCCCTCTAAAATGGCTTAACTCATTCCCACATACGACTTACCTTGAAACATACAGCTTTGAAAAGATCTAAGCAAAACAATTTAAAATTTATATGAATGAGAGCATTGTTATTTTATAGTTGAAAACATTGTGGCATAAGGAGAAATTACTCCTTATTTTTTAGCAATTTCTCCTTTTGCCACAATGTTTTGAAATGACGTCTGCTGCAGAAGGGCAAAAGAATGTGTTCAAGTGGAATAAGGTTAACAATTTAGCTGATTTCACATTTTCGCCGAAGATAGTGTCATCTACACAATGCAGTGTTATCTTCACAATATAGTGTCATCTTCACAATACAGTCACCTGCTGCAGATTTGTTGTATGTCAGAAAGAGTTTAAACAAATGAACTTTTGTGTGGTAGTGCACAATCATGTACCTCCAGATTTTTTATTTTGGAAAGCTCACCTATCTGCAGATTTTTAATTGGCGCTATAACACTCACCTTTTCTATCTGATTTCACAGTCGTAAGTAAAACTCGACATTGACATCCAGTCATATCTGCTGCCAGTAGGTTCAGGGAATTGGTATCCACAAAAATAACCTCTGTATCTCCATTCTGGGAGAGATCCACGGCCATTGCTGACGACACCTGCGAGGTTGGTGGACAGTTACAAACATTGTTTACAGCTCTCTTGCCTCTATGATCAAGGGAAAACTGATGAGCCGTGTCCTGTCCGCTTGTGCTTGTCTCCATTAACTGCCAGGAATTATCGGACAATGATCTCTCTGACCAGAATAAAGAGCTGAAAGAGCAAAAGAAACCTCACTAGATACAAGGGATAAAGATATAAATGCTTTCCCACATACAACAAATCTGCAGCAGACGAATTTGAAAATGGTTTGGAAACTGGCTTTAAATGAAAGAACAATAATTGTAAAGAGTTAAAAAACATGGTGACAAAAGGAAAAAATTGCTAGTTTTTAGCAATAAAAGTATTTCACCTTGTGTATGGATTAACAACAATCTGTCCAATCATTTGGTTCCGTTCCATAAACACACTATGCTCTGATTGGTCAATTTGGTATCGTAGGATCCTGGATGATGTACGATTGATTTCTGCTATATACAAACTGCGACTAACCCAGTCAAGTGTCATGGTATGTTTTTCGCCAGATAGTTTTAATAGCTGCAATATAAAATAACATGTTTTTTAAACCCAAAACAAATTTAACCCTTTCCCACATATAATAATAGGCAAAATAATGAAAACAAAATCTAAAAGTGATCATAAAATTGTTAAATAGAGTAAAAACATTGTGGCAAAGAGAGAACTGCTTATCATGAGAATTTTCTCCCTTTTGCCAGATTGTTTTCAAAAGGAATTTGCTGTAAATGAGCCAAAATGCAAAGGGTTGAAGGGCTAACATTTGCTGGTGGGTGATTTTCTGACCCAATATGGCTCATATTCGAAATTGACCTAGATATCATTTAATACAAACATTCTGAAAACATTTCAAACGGTTGACGAAAAAATTGTGGCCTCTAGAGTGCTAACAATATTTTCCTTTAATTTGACCTAGTGACCTACTTTTTGACCCGACATGACCCATGTTCGAACTTGACTTACATATCATCAAGACAAACATTCTGATAAAGTTTCAACATGTTCAACGTGACTAGAGTATTAATAAGATTTCCCTTCAATTTGAACCTCATGGCCCTGTTTCGAACTTGTCCAAGATTTTATGGAGATGAATGTTCCGATAAACTTTCATGAAGATCGGATGCAAAATTAAGCCTGTAGAGTGTTAACAAGGGCAAATGTTGTTGACGGATGACGCACAGACGCCAGGACAAAATGTGATCACAATAGCTCATCTTGGACTTCGTGCACAGGTAAGCTAAAAAGTGCATTACTGAATAATTATTAAAACCAGAGTTATGTGACTAAGTAAAGACATGTTAATTGTTCCTAGGAACATGTGTAGGAATTGCTCCATTTCTAGCAAAGTTTTTCTTTTGACTTCTGTAGAGGTGTTAGATGAGGTTAAAGGTCAAGTGTAGTCCATTGTATACCTGTTGGTTTGTTGTTGCCGGATATTTCTCTAGAACTTTGTCTCTCGTGATCCAGAAGAACGTCTTGTCCAGGGCCAGGTAACCCATGGCAATAACAGATTTGGTTGCTATGATTTCGGATGTATTTTTCACATTATCAGCCTCAGCCATCTCTATACGGTCCTCCATGGCTATCAAAAGCTTTGGTACTGGGTTAACAGCTGAAATGAGACAACATTTTCTAACAACACTTTCCAACATTCAAGTCTGAGTCCCAATAGCTCAGTCAGTAACGACACAGGCTGTCAATCCAGGGGTTGCAAGTTTGAATCACGGCTCGGCCAACTTTCTTTCCGACGGTTGACAAGAGTCAATGCGACATGTGTCATTCGTCTTCCTCCAATGGGTGAAGTCTATGTGATAAAGCAGCCAGTTGCTTGAGAAGATTGTTGTGTGGAGTACTGGTGATAGAAAACCAGGAAACACATGAGTAGGTGAACTGGCCGCGGTAATATGACTAGAGAAATTGTTAAAAATGGCGTTAAAAAAATCTTAATTAAATGAAAGTATAGTAATTGAATAGCATTTTCTCCTTTTGCCACAATGTTTTCAAAAAGTCATCTGCTGCAGAATCATCAAAATATGTCTGCAACTGGGAAAGGGTTAACTATCATTTCTTTAATTCAATAAATAATCAGCCAAAAAAACAGTTTCTACTTGCCAACATCATTGAATAATATCCTGTATAAAAGATGTTTTTTTCTTCAGAAATCACAAAATTCATTCTGTGTTAATACATTTTGTATAAATGTTGATTGTGTACAAGAGTGCTAAAAGTAAACGCCATCGCACGTCTACTTTTCTCTAAATAAAAGGGGCATTACTGGATAATTATTAAAGCCAGAGTTATGTGACTTGGTATATAATAGACATACATATTGTTCAAAGGAACGTCAGTACCGAGTTTCATTTGAAAATGTTGAAGGGTAATTTGAGTTATGAGATCAGGTATTGTGATGACGCAGTTGACACCAAGGGCATCACAATACACTGTCAGACTTTTTTTCTTCAAAAAACAGACAAGAGAAAAATGTGGATATAATAAAAAAATAATATGTATATAAATAATAATTGCAAAAATGCTACACAGGCAGAAAGCACATACTTTGCGTCATAAAACTTAATTTCCCTAAAAAACAAGTGACTCCATGTTCATTAAAATCTTTTTTTCCTCAAAAACTTTTTCAACTTTTTTTGTAAAATATTCTTACAACAGTGAGAAAGATTCATTTAGACTTACCATCAGCTGTAGCATTAGCTATGACAGATCGCTTACTACACCCAACTATAGTACAACATTCAACCTGTTGTAAAGATACAAAGAAGAACCCTGACTACCTTTTCTGACAAATCTTTCCCTTTAATATGGTACAGACGACTCGGCAGCAGAAATCTTTTTAAAATTTCATGCCGAGTTTCTCTAGGCAAGCAATTTTCTCCTTTATACACAATATTTTCATCTTTGTATATAAAATTAAAAATTTCTTAATCTTGTTTATTTTCGCATCATAAATCTCGGTATAGAGAAATGATTCATGAAACAGAAAATTCACAGGAGGTGAAATATGTCGGTTTAGCCTGCGCGGTATGCTTAGGCTGATCAGGGTTGACACTTGACGCAGAGACCACATTGTTGGTTTTCTCGCGAGACGGCTCATATGTAGGAAAAGGGTTAAATGAGTGAAAATAAGTGCAATCTTAAGGCAAAGATTTGTTTTCTCGTTCTGATCTTGGCCTGGGATTGAGAGAGTATTACCTGAAAAAAGTAGGTTGTATTCCCTTCTAGGCCATCAAGGATAAAATGCCTGGCAGTAGCTGACAGTGTAGTTGAACTGATGGCATGAACGTCAGAACTCTTCCAGTAAATCACATGCTGGTGACTCAATACGCCATTGATTTCCTCGGGTTCGGACCATCTGAAGTCAGCGGCCAGGCTCAGTTTGGAGGAGGCGGCACTTTTTCTCTGTGTAACATACACTTTGGGTGCCTGTGGCCTGCTTGGCACTGTAATATTGACAAAGAAGCAGTTATGACACTAGGAAAAAACTCTTTTCAATGTGCAGAATTAATTTGAAAAATCAGCAGCAGAAGAATTTTGAAAATATATATGTATGCAGATTGAGAAGTTGCTCATGATGAACAATTAAACTCTATTCAAAACTTATATAAAGAGTTTCTGTATCTTTGTCTAGAAGGCTTTCAATGTTGTCTTTTCTTTTATTTTTAAACTTATTTATTTTAAGCTTTAAGCTTATATTAATCACACTTGATGTCTGCTTCCTGGTTACTTAACCAGTACTCGCACCGTTTGGATGGTTTAGGGAGAATTCTGTTTTTCCCATCTGAAGGATACAGCAATTGTTTACCTTTTATCTTATACAAATGAAGCCTCTGCAGTAGAAAATATATTTCTTAAATTGAACTTAAAATATTGTGACAAACGGTTAAATTGTCTGTTATTGAGTTATTTCTCCTTTTTCTACAATGAGTTCAGAAGTCTAAATGTGTCTGTAAATAGGAAAGGATTAATAACATAAAACCTAACAAGTAAGTCAAGTATAAGAAGTGAAGGTCCCTATAGGTGACATACCTCCCATTGGTGATTTGACGGTTCTAGTGATGAGAGGGCCCGAGCCCCAGTAGGTAAATCCTCGCACAGACACTGTAATGGAGGTGTAGGGTGGAAGGTCACCTATTTCATACCATGGATTCTTTGTCACCTTTATAAATACACATAGGAAAATATACATGACATAATCATACAGGTTTTGATTGATTTAATGATTTGAGTTGAACGCATTTTCCAACAATTCATCAGTCATATCACAGTGGCAAGTTTACCAACTAATGTCTTGCCTGGCTTTCTCCCACCAGTACCCCAAACCACTGTGTTTCCTGGCTTTCTCCCATAAGTACTCCAAACCACTGTGTTTCCTGGCTTTCTCCCACCAGTACTCCAAACCACTGTCTTTACAAGAACTTCCATTCTTCTTACATTATAAGACACAGATGACAAGACCACAGTTGCTCAAATCCTCATACAAGGTGACAGTCTATACAATCTACCTGATACATGTACAGATGACATTTGACTGTTCAAATGTTACATACATGTATTTCAGTCAGATGTTTTTAAAGTTGATGAAACCACAGGCGTCTAGAGTTTATATTTGTGAAAACTCATAATAATAATAGTATTATGTCACAGTTTATGAAAATAAAGCGTCAGTACGCCTGCGTAATGGTCAGTTGAAACGTTTTTGTGGGTTGGATATTGAGAAAAATCACATCATGTCAGTTTTAGTAATTTTCAATGAAAATTATGGCATGAATAAAGAAAGGGGATAAAATTGCATTGTATCATTTTGTATAATATCATATAGAGAGGCTATAGAGAGGTTTTTTCCCCAAATTTTCTCAAACAAAAACTTAAACGCCTGTGACGAAACTAAAAAAGCATATCATATTATGTTTCAGATATGTTAATAAAACTCACATTTAATGTATGGATACTCTCATCAGCCTCCAATGACAGTTCATACAACACCACCCCATGGTTGACCTCTACAGCTGGTTCCCATGTGATGTTAAACAAGGAGTGGTTCCCCTTACACATAATAGAATCACTCTGAACTGCTGATGGTACAACCTGGACAGTGCTCTTGTCTAACTTATCTGTAAAATATTGGGATAAATATAATGGAGCAAAAGCAGGAACTTTTTACATTGACATTTTGTTTTCCCGGGCTTTCAAGTTTGGATCCCAGCTCAGCCAACATTCTTTCCGACGTTTGACAAAAGTCACTGTCACAAGCATCATTCTTCTTTCAGAAATGGGCTAACAGTCTATGTGGAAAAGCAGCCAGTTGTTTTGACAGTATGATGTGTGGAGTACTGGTGTGAGAAAGCTAGGAAAACACATAATTAGGTGATCTGGCTGCCATGATATGACAGAAAAAATTGTTGAAAACGGCGTTTAAGTCCAATCAATCAATTGTTCAATTGTTTTCACCTCAAGGAATCTAATGATGGTATCACTATAAGGATGCAAATCCATAATCCAAAGTGAACAGATTCAACTTGGACTTTTCTAGTTATGGAACGAAAACATACCAGTGCTTATTTGTGGAGTGAATAGAAACATTTGCTTCGCAAAGGGTCTCCATTTAAAGATTTTTAATATACCCATTGTGACTCCTCTGCAGCAGATGACTCTTGAAATAATTGTGACAATCTGCTGCTGATTTGTTGTATTTGGGAGATGGTTAAGTCTAAGATCACATTTCACATTCTGATCAGTGTTTTCACAGTTTATTATAAGTGTCAAGGATTGTTGATAATTTTATGACTTAAAGTGTAGATATTGATCAAATTGCTTGTATACAGACCAATCTGAATCTACCTTGGTCAGAAGATATCAGAATATTCTATATTCCTGTGTCAAGTTTCGGAACATATCTTGGAAAAAACAAACTTGTATAAATATACCACAAGTGTCTGTATGGACAGAGGCTATTACCTGGGTAGGGTTGTAGAGAAGGGTGTTTGATGGTAAACATAGTGACAGGTTTAGTCACAGCCGCGATCTCTGATGTATAGTTACACTGCTTGTCTCCAACAGTCAGTGTTAAACTGTTGTCTAACCAAAATAAATGGTCAGAGAAATACTGTATTGATGATCTCCTGTAACATATAACAGAGATGATAAAATCACAACATAAACAATGGTAGAGGTGAATTGACAATAGGGTGTGTGAAACCTGCGAAGATGTGCCCACGTGCAGTATGATTGGGGTCTAACTTGTTTATCATTCTGTCAGAAAGATATTGTAGAAGACTTTGTAATTATTCAAAGATGACAGTAAGACTATGTTCTGATCTTAATTTGTTGTTAAAATGGTATGCTAAAGAAACTAGAACTATCACTGAAGATAAGTACCCCCAAAACAGCACCTTGACCTACACCATAACTCAACAAGTAAAAGGGCCATAACTCCGTAAAATAACAAGCAATTGTAAGACCTTTATGATATGCACATCTCCTCTTGGTATAGAAGCTTCATGTAAATTTTGTTGAATTCCAACGAGTGGTTTGTAAGAAATATGCCGGACAAAATATGGCTTCCGACTGACCAACAAAATATGGCTTTCGACCGACCGACAGCCCGACACAGTGACTTCTATATACCTCCATCTCAAAAACAGGCTTGTAAATGATGCAACATTAAATCAATATAATAAATTACTATCTTACTCGGCTATATCCTTGAAACTCCCAACCAGTTGAACAGAACCAAGAACATCCTCATCCGCCATCCGGCCACTAAATAAGTCTGCCATGTACAGGGATTGTGCCTCAAAACCCTTCATGTACCAAAATATCTTCATTGTCTCAAAGTCAATGGACAGACTAATTACGTTTTTCCCTGAGAAATATTTTTCCTGGAAATACACTTTGTGACCTTCTCCATTGAGGAAGGTTGTTTCGACGGTGTTAAGAGTGACCCAGTAAAGGCGACCTCTAATACTATCAATAACCATATCTCTGGCTTGGGCTTGGAAAACAAGTTCAATGTCACTACCATACGTCATTTCTGACCTTCTGATCTGGAAAATGGCAAAAACAAGTTTACTGGTCTTTTTGTGTGATATATTTCTGAACTTTTGTTCTAAAATCTTCACATCTTTATCTCCCTCAAAGCTGAATTCACATGATGATACATGTATTTTGAGAAACCAAAAACTGGGCGTGGTTTAATGGTTTACCTTTATTCACAATTTCTTTGAATTTGCAGCAAACCATTATTTAGATTGTTAGGAAAATGAATTATGCTGCTCATTAAAACTTGATATCTTATACACTGTTGTTTTTAGTAATGAAATGCAATTGTTCTTAAAAAGAATTGGGAACCCCCACCAAAAGGGTGATTGAAACAAATTTACTATAATTGCAATAGTTATGTGTTAGATTTAAAATGACGGATCATCAAAAGAATGGGACAAAATCTCACCACTCCATTTCTGTAAGCGGACCAGTAAAGTTTCATCCCAAGCCAATCATATGCCACACAGGTTGCGTCGGTAACAAATGTCATAGGGATCATTTCCTGTGTACCTCCCCAGTACATAAACAGGTCCCCAGCATCAGTGGTCCAGAATACCTTGTCCTCATACCATGCTAAATCTAAAACAAAGAGTAAGCATTCAATTATAACATTGTGGCAATAGGAGAAATTGCTTGTTTTGAGAAATTTCTTCTTTTGTTGCCATGTTTTCAAAAAGCTGTCTGCTAAATGAGGCATCAGATAGCGTCTATATGAAGGAAAGAGTTACCTGTAACACCAATATGTAAGGGTGAAGTATCCACAACAATCTCTGGTAACTCCCCATCCATCTCCACTTCCGCAATCTCCCAGATCTTGTGTTCACCTTTTACTGCTAGAATTATCTTGGCTGTACCCAAATCTGAAAGAAGGAAAAAAGTATTGTATCATAATCATGAGCGGCAGTACAGGGAAACCATTATCAAGGCGTTTGAGAACAGTGTTGATTCAGATCACCCTACACATTCTGATTTCAATATGCATTGTTTGCTAATAAGCCAATTAAAAATTTATGATGCCTCTGACAGAAAGTGAATATTTTGATAAATAAGGATGTATGTGTAAATTGGTCCGGTTCAACTTGGGCAATTCAGCCTCAAGCATATAAATATATAGAAAGAAGCCTTTGAGAGACAGTAGTTAATACAACAGTCCTCAAAACGGAATTGCAGGAAGTGACCCGATTTTAATCGCCATTCATTCATAAACATTCGATGCAGTTTTTGTATGAAGTCAATCGTTGTTATTTGGGTTCTAATAAAGATGGCATTGTAGATGAACATACCTTCCTTTATTGTTCTTCCATAAAATATGTCTGACCATGGACCAGTGCCTGAAGATGACTTTGCACGAACTTTAACCTGATAGCGGGTGTCTGGTTCCAGGTTTGAAATCTCTAGTACCATATCCTTTGTGGTCTCTTCAAATGAGTTCAGGGAGCCATCATCTTGGAGGATATAGACCTCGTATTCCCACACATTGTATGCGCCGTTTCCTGTAACAAAAGCAAAAACTGTTCTACCTCTTTCTCTGATGAAAATGTAGTTGAACCTCATAAGGTCAAATATAGGAAAGCTGGAATACCATTGTATCATTCAAAAACAGAAGCACACACAATTCAACATGACAAAAGCTTGTCTGGCATTCAGCAAGTGGAGCTAAATATAAACCCCATTAACTACCCAAATATCAAACTATAATGTTGTGGGCACTGTGAGCACCTGATTTCTGACAACTTTTGACATGTTCATGAACTTGAGCCATATACCATCAAAGACATTGGTACAGTGGTAGAGCGTTGGCCTCCAATACCAAAGGTCCCAGGTTTGAATCCCATGAGAAGGTTATGCCTTTTGGATTTTTCTTCTGAACAAACAGAGCAAGGACTGGTTAAGTCTCCAGAAAGCAACCATCAAGCGTAATTAATAAGCTAAATGCAGACAGATCTTGGTGTGCATAGGTCAAAACTTTGGCTGAAAACTGTTTATAACATAATACACAAACGTTGCTTAACCCTTTCCCAAATGCAGCTGGATTTTGATGCATCTGCAGCTGACTTTTAAAACTTTGTTGGAGATGAGAAATTTACTTTTTACCTGATATTTTCAACTTTTTTCAGTAATCAACTGTCATTTAAAGAGATTGTCTGTGTTTTTGTCTAAATGTCATCTGCTGCAGGTTTGATGTATGTGGGAAATGCTTAAACTGTTAAAAAGAATAAAAGGTTGGAAGCATGTTCATACCCTGGAAAACTAGTTTGTCTGGTACTTCCCATTTCAGGACAGCTTTATATGCTGTAAAAAGGCCCTGAAGGTTGTCTGGAGGGTTTACTGGCGCTGAAGAAAAATGAAACATCTAGAATATAACAGTGTGCTTAATCCTTTCCCTCATATTTTTTTTGAAAACATAGTGATAAAAGAAGAAATTGCACAAAACATGCACTTTCTCGTTTTGCCACAATGTTTTCCACTTTTAGTCATAGGGTATCCATTCAATTATAGAGATTTTCTACTTTTTAACAAAATATGTTCAAAGTCGTCTGCTGCAGAATTGTTGTATGAGGGAAAGGGTTAATCCTTTTTTATATGCAGATGTACTTTGACAAATCTGTTGCTCAAAATATGCAATATATCCTCTTGCCACAATGTTTTTTAGCTTTATTCAATAGTAATACTAAATCGGATAGTAAAAAAAAAATAAGATTTTATATCGAGATATATTCAAAGTTGTCTGCTGCAACATTGTGTGTACCGGTATATTAGAAAGGGTTTATATGCTAAAACTTCATGTCATAAGCATTTCAACTATAGATATATATAGTTGATGTACAGATATAGACATTTTATGTGTATATTTATTTTTGAAAACAGCACTAAGGCCAAAATTAACCCTACTTACAGGCATATTTTGACACAACTTCAGCCGACAACAGGTGAAAACATTGCTGCAAATGGAGAAACGACTTCTCATAATTTGACCACAATATTTTCAACTATATTCAATAATTAAATTTTCACATGTTTCAATGACATCTGCTGGTTAACATTCTACTATTAATATATGATGGTATATTATAAGAAGTAACAGTAACAGATTTAACTCTTTCCCACATACAATAAATCTGCGGCAGACAAATTTGAAAACATCTGTGCAATAATATGAACAATCTCCATAAATGACAGTTTATTCATTAAATAAGAGTTGAAAACATTGTGGCAAAATGGTGAAATTGCTTGTTTTCAAAGGTCGTCTGCTGCAGATGCATCAAAATTCGTCTATCTGTCGGATAAGGTTAAACAGGAATCAACAGTTTTAATTTATCATTCTCCAGAAACAACATCCTGAAGGTTTCTATGACAGGTGTAAAAAAAAGAATCTGCCTGTATATCCATGCTAAAACGATTCGGATGTAAATTGCAGAGTCAAAGCTTCTCTATCTAATTGACAAACAGTGCTGATCAGACTGTGATGATGCACAGGATGATTATGGAATAGTGCTGTTCGCAAATTCCCTAAGGCTTGTTTTCCCACAGCACCCACTGTATTACAGCAACGTACCAGGGAAAGGTTGTGCAGGCGGATAGAGCATGTTGAAACCCCTAAAATGCTTCTCAAACAACAACAGGGAGTTATGGTAGTATGTTCGGTTCCCAGCATCATATTCCTCGCTGAACACCTTTGTCCCATTGGTCCAGAAAAACTTCTCATCATAGCATATGATACTTTCTATGTTGATGAAATGGGGTCTCGCTACACTTCCCTCTCGAATATCCTTGATTCCGGTCCCGTCAAGGTATGCAGACATGATCGTGTTTTTGGAGTTGTTCGGGAAATAAAGTAACAGGTTTTCGTGGTCAATGAAGAACGATTTAAGTTCTGCCTGAATGAGTAGATCTGGAATTGCGCTGGTGGATTTGTCAAACTGTGCCAGATCTACACGATAAAACCCCTTTTTGCCTTCGATCACTGTATAATAAAGATACCTGTAAATAAAATTATAAAGTTTTAGAAAAAAAATAATATTATAATAGCACTGCTAATTTATGAAAAAAATAGAAAGATGCGAGCACAGGATCAAATATTTTGATTATCTCTAGAAACGACTTTTCACAAGGAACACATATGCCTAATTTGCATTTTTTTATAAAAATTAAGTCAAAGATCATTTTTGGTATAACTAGATAGGACATCATAAAAATTGCACATGCCTTTTATGAAAACTCTGTCAATGGGTCAAGAGATAGTGGCCAATTTTAATGATTTTAAGAGAGAAAAGAGAAAGAAATACAGGGCAATCAATAACTATATATCCCTCAGACATCAATTCTTGGATGCATAAAAAAGGTCTTCAACTTCAAACTGAACCACAATTGCAAATCAGAAGAGCTGACTAAAAATCGCATGGGTTCCGTTGTAAGTAAGACTGATGTTCTCGAAATATCTGCTACATTACGATAGACGTAATTTTCATTGACAATATTTGTTGCCAATATGGAATCGGCTGCAGTAAAATCAATGGTATCAAAGCATGCCATCATGTTTATTACCCCTTTCTCACATACAACAAATCTGCAACAGACAACTGAGAAAACATCCAGACAAAGATATGGAAGCTTCTATAAAAATAAGATATTATTGAACTGGGTTTTAAACATTGTGGAAAAAGGAGAAATTGCCCATGATAAACAATATCATCTTTTGCCTCAATATTTTCAAAAGTCATCTGCTGCAAATGCATAAAACTATGTCTGCAATATGTTTTCAAAGCAGAATTGGCGAATGTTGGAAAGGGTTCGGTTAAGACAGATCGCATGTCATAAGTTTATTGGTTTGTGGTATGAAACAGATAAGTCTGGCTTAAATACTTGATCTCTGTAAAGATTAAAACTAACTAGAGACTGTTTGTCATATCTTGGACCTGGCTTTCTCAATTCAGGATTTTCAATTTTGTCCAATATAAACATGAAAGAGTTCCAGGATAAAAAATGAGCATTTGCAGCTTGTGTAGAAATCTAGAATCAGGATGAACTGTCATAGACATATTTAGAAAATTACATTTGGATTACATAAAAGGATTCAGACAAAATTTAACGCAAATGTCACAAATACTTTAATTCTCTGCACATGCAGTAATATTCGTCTGCAACACTTTTCAAATATTTGCTGTACTAGAATCTAAGCCTCAAACAGTTAAGATCGCAGATAAGAACCTAGTTTAGGGGTGAAATCCCCTTCTAACCTGAAGCTTGATTTATTGGACCATATGAAGGATTCTCCGGATCATTTGACACAGCATGTCAAGCTGCAGAACAGTTTCTTGATAAGATAATCCATGCTTACCAACTCTCCAGATTCAATCATCAGTCTAAATAGGGTAACTCAAATTTTCAAAATTTAAAAAAAATAAAATAATTATACAGATCTCTTGATAAGACATGTAATTACACAGATCTCTTGATAAGACATGTAATTATATTGGAAGTCGGTTATTGATTGATGGATTGTTTTGTGGTTTGCGCCGCTTTCAACAATTTTTCAATTATATCAGCAGTGTTTCCTGGATAAGTTACTGGTCCATTTATCCTGACACCAGCCAGTCAGTCGATATGCTAACCCCGCAGTCCTGAGCGCCAAGGAAGACAGCCATTACTACCATTTTTATAGTCCAAGGTATGACCAGGCCAGGGAATCACCCTCACACCCAAAGCGGACGCTTTACCACTACACCATTGAGTTGGTTATAATTGCATGTAATTATTTATGCATGTTTGGTGAATTCGAAAACTGTATGAATAATAATTATTACTAGTATTAAGATTGTTTTCATTAACCCTTTCCCTCATATAGACGCTTTCTGACGCCTCTGCAGCAGACAGCTTTTTGAAAACATAGTGACAAAAGAAGAAATTGCACTTTTAGTTTTAGGTTATCCATTCACTTATAAAGATTTTCAATGTTTTGACAAAATAAGTTTTAAGTCGTTTGCTGCAGAATTGTCGTACGAGGGAAAGGGTTAAAACCTGATTAATCCCAAAATAAATTTCCAGTGATCCTTATTGCCATGTGAAATAATGTGGAATATCAACTTACCCATTGATGGGATCCACCTTCAGTTCATAGGGTGACAGAGGGGCAATATCCAATACAACATGACACATGGCACCATATTTCTCTAGCGTACAGCGGTAAATCTAAAAATGGCAAAGTTATCAACTTTTTCACATCGTCAACTTTTCAAGCTTTTGCAATAGACAACCTATGAAATGTTTGTTGAAAGAAGTGCTTACAACATTGCATTTGGCAAATTTCTCTTCTTTGCCTTAACCCTGCTTTTCCATATACAAGTTACAACAAATCTGCAGTAGGCGACTTTGAAAACAACAAAATGTTTGGAAAGAGCTATGAATGACATTTTAATTTGTGAATCGAAATGAAAAAATTGTGGCAAAAGGAGAAATTGTTCATGATAATCAATTAGCAGGTGGGAATGGGTTTAAGTGTTGTACTATCAGCCAAATTGTTATATTCATTCTACAGATATGTTCAGTTTGAAAAAAATAAAATAAGCAACTTAACCTTCTACTGGATACAGACTACTTTTGATATCATTGAAGGATTGTGGGAAAATATAGCAATTTCTTTTCATCCACAAATTTGTCAACTATGTTTCCAATTTCTGTATGTTACACGTTTTAAAGAAATGTTTTGTAAGTAAACGGCCATAAAAATATCATAAATTGCAAAATAGTTAGAGGAAATGGATGAAGGTTTACATACCCTATTCCCATCGATGATGTATGCCAAATCATTGAGCCAGTCAATATTTATATTTGTTGGCTGGACCAACATTGGGTAAACATCGTCATTTTCCACATCCCCGGAAATGTTAATGAGAGAAACTCGTCCACTGGAGTCGGAGATCAGAATCAGTTCTTCACGAATATGCACACCAACTCCTACAAAAAAAAGTTAGAATAGGCTTTAACCCTTTCCCTCATATAGACGCTTACTGACGCCTCTTCAGCAGGCGGCTTTTTGAAAACATGGCAACAAAAGATTGAGATGAGCAATTTCTCCATTTCCCGGCTGTAGCTTTTCCGGGGACTCTGACCAAAATCCATGGAAAATCCCCGGAGTTTTCGGACAACTTTCCAGGGATAATCTGAGACTTTCCATGGAAATTCCATGACATTTAAGTGGAAAACCCGGAAATTTCATGGACAACCCGGAACGGTTCCATGGACCCCGCGGAGTATTCGGACCATTTCCAGCGTTTCCGTATTTTAACAATTCCTTGTTTTTTTCCATGGTTTCCGTATTTTCTGTTAAGAGACCCCGGAAAAGCTACAGCGGGGTTGTCACCATGTTTTCATATCTATACAATTATTGTTCTTTCATTTAAAGGGATTTTCTGTGCTTTTGCCTAGACGTTTCTAAAGTCGTCTGCTAGAGATTGTGTTGTATGTGGGAAAAGGTTAATTGCTATACTGTGAGTTTTAACACTTTCCTACATTCGACAGTTCTGAAACAGATGACATTGAAAATATCTATAAGTGGAAGTATTATAGCTGAATCAGAGAATGAAAACATCGTGGCCAAAGGAGAAAATGCTCATAATGAGCAATATCTCCTTTTGCCACAATGTTTTCAAAAGTTGTATGCTGCATATAATTTAAATGTGATTGCATAGGAGAAATGGTAAATTTCTCTCATTTCTCTGAAAGTCATCCTTTGCTTTGTCATGATTTTGCCCTCTTTACTCTTGATGTTTTCAAATTTGGAAGAATCTGATGAAAGTATGACATCAAATGATACAAATAAGAAAATAAGAGTTTAACCCTTTACCTCATATAGACGCTTTATGACGCCTCTGCAGCAAACAGCTTTTCATAAAAAATAGTGACAAAAGAAGAAATTGCTCAAAGCGAGCAATTTCTCATTTTGCCACAATGTATTCCACTTTTAGTCATAGGTTATCCATTTAATTATAGAGGGTTTTTTATTTTTTGAAAAAATATGTTCAGTCATCTGCTGCAGAATTGTCGTATGAGGGAAAGGGTTAACTGCACTTGCAAACAGTGAAGACTCAAACAAGCCAATGGTATCGCAGCATTCACTGCCCATCTACATTTAGAAACTTTTGCATACATAACATAGAAGTGTAGCTAAATAGGTTCCACTTCAGCGTTTATTTTATTAACTCTTTTTAAACTTTGAGAAATGTGTAGCACATGACTTTGATAACATCAAGGCAAAAATATTAAAAATCTCCCGTGTTTGAATGTATAGTTACTGTACAGAGTTTTGAAAACGTTTTGGGCCAAAAGGAGAAATTGCACATTAGAATAATTTCTTCTTTTGCCACAATGTTTGTCAAAGTTGTCTACTGAATATGACTGTGTCAAATCTGCATCTGCAGGTGGGGACGGGTCAATCAAGTGGCGAAACAGGGGGGTATCATCGGATTCCTTTACAAAAGATGCAGTTCAGTTATCCATCAAATTCCACAAGACTAGATAATAAATATGAGAAATGGGCAATTTCTCCTTTTCCCACAGTGTTTCCAACTCTTTACTTTTTACTTTGAATTTTGCAGTTGTATACATATTTGTCCTCAGATGTTTTCAAAGCAGATAACTTTAACTCTTTCCAACATATAACAATTCTGCAGCAGACAACTTTGGAAACATATGGCCAAATATATATAAAATCCCTATAAATGAGGGTAATTATTTAGTGAAAAAAGTTGGAAACATTGTGGCAAAAGGAAAAATTGCTTGTTTTGCGCAATTTATTTTCTCCTTTGGTCACATTGTTTTCAAAATTCGATTGCTGCAGAGGCATCAGAAAGCATCTGTATGTGGGAAAGTGATAAAGTTTTGACCATGTAAAAACTATTTTGAAAACTTGAATGACATAATGTCACTCTTTGTAAATAATTTAACTTACATCAAAATATATTATCCACATTTTTACCTTAATATTTTCTTAGTCATTCTTGTGGAGAAAGTGTTAAACATGCAAACAACATCAATCCATTTTGATATTTCAAAGGTAATCAAAGGGAAAATATCCTGATAGAAGTCAATGAAAAAGGGGAAATAATTCTTTGCAAGAGTTAACAAAAAACAAATTTGTATAGCTTGAACCAAACAGTTTCTTCATTTTGAAATGTTTTCAATTCTGTATTTGTAATTATATAAAAAATCTATTCTTTTGAGACAATTAATGCATTTTCCTCTCTTTCCAATAATTATACTCTATTATATATTAGAAATATTCCAGAATTTGGACCAGATTTTTTCCAGTCATCTGCTGCACATTTGTTGAATATGAGAAAGAGTGAAATATTTTTATTCATGAAACAGTATTTAGATATATCTCTAGATATCTCTGCTATCAATATGTTTTAGTATATTGTTGAAAAAAAAATTATGTTTTCTTTCATTCTTCAATTTGGAAGAGTAAATTAGGAAATTAGGTCCTGTGAAAACTTTTCAAGAACTTATGAATGAAAGGTTCAATAAAGTTTTAAGTTTGTTGAAATAAATCAGTACTGGCAAAAACAGTATAGGGGAAAAACACGCAATTACATTATAATTAGTCATATAAAAAAAAATGTTTAAAAAAAATGGTCACTATAAATCAGCATGCATAACAAAGACAACAATAACACATAATGGTAATGAGCCATTTTTCATTTATTTTTCAGTGTAAAAATGTGAATTTAGGATGTAGTTTGATATCTTATCCAACAATAATCAAGAAAAGTTTTCATGATATCAGCTGGCACATGAATTATTGCTGTTTAAATTGATTATGTGACTACCCAGGTGCTTGCTAGATAGAAACCAGCTGTATGGTAAAAGTGTAATATCATGTAATTGGAATTGTTGAGTATAACATTTTATTAAAGAGCAATATGAGTTGAGCAACTGGGATACCAGTCGAAATGGCAGGTACAGAAGATTCCCACAACCAGCCTCTTTTTGATTCCTTTTTTTTAAAAACATGATAGCAAAAAGGAGAAATTGATGAAAATGAGTAATTTCTCCTTTTGCTACAGCATTTTAAATTTTGTTCATAATCCATCTCAAGGTAATAGAGGTATAGAGTAATGATTCCTGAAACAGAAAATCCACAGGAGGCGGAAAGTGTCTATACCTAACGCGGGACGGCTCATTTCTCCTTTAGTCACAATGTTTTCAACTCTATTCAATAACTGTACCGTCATTTATAGAAAATTTCTATAATTTGCCAATAAGTTTTCAAGGTCGTCTGCTGCAGATTTTTTCAAGTTGGTGGGAAAGGATTAACAAAGAAATAGCAGGTACAGAGGATTCCTCTGACTTGAACATATTACTTTTATGAAACGAGACATGCATTACAAAAATCATCCTTGAGATACCTTTTGGTCACAAGTGCATGTACTCCTAAGGCTCCCATGATGCTTGCATAACAGGAGCCCAAACAGGGCAGATCCTGATCAGACTGCCAGGAGGTACAAAGTAATCTGGATATGCCCTGATTGCCAAGTTCCCAAGGTTAATTTTCCTGTGATGCAAACCATTTTGCATAAAATGCGTTTCCTTATTGACGGTAAAGTTTATTGTCTATTGAATCAACCATAGTAGGATAATTGTGATAATTATGATTAACTAAACAAAAATGTATTGTGATATAAGCATTTGATTCAACAACAACAACAACAACATAAAGAGACAATAGGTAAATTGAACTCAACTAGATCACCACTTCACAAACTAAAAATAGATTGCAAGCAATGAAAATGTAATATGAAATGATTGGCTGCTGATCATGTGACTATGATTGGCCTGAATTGATTGGATGATCTTAATGATGGGAGGAGTCAACCAGTTACCTTCAATCAGATCATTGGTTGCATTACTTTGAAATAATACAACAGCTCCTTCTAAATTGTTGCAGGAAGAGAATAGAAGAAAGAGAAGAAATAAATTACAAATGCGAAAAAATACTAAAAACAAACTGATAATGAAATTTTAAGTTCTTTTGAACTTGATACAAACAATAAGATAACATTTTGGTGTGGTATTTCAACATCAGTTCAAAATAACCAAAATGGTATGCATTATATATAAACGGGTCATTGTAGTGCTCACCTGAGGACCATGGCTCTATATGATTAGTTGTCCATGAATTATACTTGAAGAAGTGTTGATAAATAAGTCCAGCATGAAACTTCTATTGTCAAAAAAGATTTAACTATAAACTTGGCCTAGGGACCTGGTTTTCTACTCAATATGACCCAAATTTGAATTTAGCCTAGTTTTAATATTCTCAAGTAAAATATGTGGTATCTGAAATGTTAACAAGTTTTCCACCCTCTAACACCCCCTCCCTTCAAACATCTGCTGCAGATTTGCTGTATGATTGAGAGGTTTAAAATGCTCAAGTCTTAATTAGCATTTACAAGATTTTTCTTGTTGACAATATTTTTCTCAAATTTGACCTAGTGACATAGTTTTAACCAGACATTACTAATGACAGTCAAGCTAAGATTTAATCAAGACAAACAAACTGATCAAGTTTCAAGCTGCTCAAGTAGAAATAGTTGTCTACAGAGTATTAACAAGATTTTCCTTCAACTTGGCCTTGTGACATAGTTTTTGACCAAATATGACCCTTATTCAACCTTGGCCTAAATATCAGCAAGATAAACAAACTGAATAAGCTTCATGAAGAAATGGATGAAAAATAGTGGCCTCTTAAGTTTGAATAAACAAGTTGTTGTAGACGAACAAAGGACAAATGCCATCACAATATCTCAATTGAGCACTTTCTGCTCAGATGAGCTTAAAATAAAATTAAGTCTTTTTTAATATAGTCTAAGTCCGATCTCTTTAAAAGAGATACAGATTGTTCCCAGAGGGGTTTTCAATTCTCAATAACATTTATTTTGAGGACACATGCACTTAAAACCAAAATTGGCCATTATGAACTATATATTTCTTAAGGCATCAGAAGCCTGCAACTTTTGAAAATATTGTTGAAAAAATAAGCAAATCTCAATTGAGTCATTCTACTTTTACCACAATATGAAATGTTAAGCAATATCTCCTGCTTCAACAATGCTCCCAGTTATGTATAAAAAGTTACTTCAATTTTATCTCAAAATGTAAGAAGTCTTTCCCCCAAATTGTTTTCAAAGCAGGCTTATCTTAGAACATAATGACATGTAAATGGTTAAAAAGAAAACTTTTGTAAATCTTAAAACAGTAGATCAGAAAATGGACCCTGTACCCTTTCCCACATGCAACACATTTTGATTCATCCAATGCAAACGACTTTCAAAAACCTCATGGCAAAAGAAAAATTACTCATAACAGGCAACTTCACGTTTAGCCACAAAGTTTCCAACTTGATTCAATAATTGTACTTTCATTTATAAATGTTCTCCATATTTTCACTTTTGACGTTTTTCAAAGTTACCTGCTGCAAATTTGATGTATGTGTGAACGGGATAGGTAAACAAGGTACTTTACCGGCATCTAAATCTGGACAAGAAACCTTTCAGGAATGAAGACATTCTGTTGAATGTAAATTGCTTCATTATAACGGAGAATGGGCGATTAAAGACTTGAATTCCAGAGGTTTCTCTGAACAAGAAACCATGTAATTTATCTGAAAACAATTTCTTGACCTAAGAATATAGTTACAAAGATAATGCAAAACAGTGCTATAACATCATCTTGTTATAACATAGTTACATCTGGTTTGCTTCCATCCAGTATTATCCTCAGACCTACAATAAACAGATATATTTCAAGACAAAGGTTACAACAAAAAGTCTCTCAAGTTTATCTAATCTAGAATAAATGTCAATTCTGCAAATGAAATACTCCTACACTTCCTGAAAATAAGACAAGAAAAGAGACATAGGAAAAAATAAAATGTCACAAAATACTAGCTATATGGCCCTTTCCGACATACAACAAATCTGCAGCAGACGACTATGAACATATTTTGTCAAACAATGGAAAATCTCTATAATTAAATGGATAACCAATGACTAAAACTGGAAAACATTGTGGCCAACGGGGAAATTGCATTGCTCATCATGAGCAATTTCACCTTTGGCCACAATGTTTTCAAAAGTCGATGCTGCTATTGCATCAAAATGCAGATGGGAAAGGGCTATGTGCATGACAATAGTATTACACTATTACCATTCATGAACATTAACCATTTCTCATATACAACAAATCTGCAGTAGAAGACTTTCAAAACATTAAGTAAAAATTATGGAAACTCTTAAAATAAAAAATTCTATAATAAATAAGTTGAAAATATAGCAGAAAACATAGAAATTGTTCATTTAGAGCAATTTCTCCTTTTGCCATATTGCTTTCAATAGTTGTCTGCTGTAGATGCAACAAAAAGTGTCTGCATTCATGAATGTAAAACATTTATTTTGTTCCATTTTAGATAATGATGTGATATTAAGTTCAATTTCTTCTTTTGCCACAATGTTTTCAAAGGTTGTTTGCTGCAAAAAGGTTCTGAAAGCTTCTGTATGTGAGAAATGGGTTAAATAAGTATTTAGATCACCCCAAGCGAAGGCTCAAGGTTATCTTTTGGGATCAGTCTCTGTCCATCCAACCTCATTTCCTCCTAAACCTCTTGTTCACATACAATAAAATCTGGAGCTTTGAAAACATCAGCTGAAAAAGGAGTAAAATCTCCATTTTAAAAAGACACTGCAATTATCGATTAGAATTTAAAACATTGTAGCAAAAGAAACAAATGCTGCTGATGAGAAATGTATTTTAAAATAGTCTGTTGAAGTGTGGAAAAGGGATGAAGATGCCAACAACATTATTCTTCAATCTCTCCTCCCTCCGATACAGAAGCTCTCACATAAATCAATTAGGAGGGAGAAAAAGTAAATAAATGGCAAATTTCTGTCTAAATTGATAAATATCCTCTCTCTTTCTGAGCAAGCCCATATTCATTATAGATCATCATGAGGTCCTTTATGTAAAACAAATTGTTGGCGAACAGATCAAATTGTGTTGGTTTAACAGGACAAGGTACTTTACGCCAATTCTAT
>JAUELF010265761.1:0-11106 GCA_031471495.1 Clinocardium nuttallii | reverse complement strand
AGAAGAAGAATGTTAAAGTTTTATCATTTCGTTGCCATGGAAACCAGAATTCTGCATGGATCCCAAAAGATTGAAGGAAATCCAGTCAGAAAGGATGCTTCCTGTGAAGTTTCAGCCCAATTGACCTACTGGTTACTGAGGAGAAGATGTTGACGGACGGACGACGGACGACGGACAACTGAGGATCACAATAACTCACCTTGAGCACTTTGTGCTCAGGTGAGCTAAAGACCCGCCAATTATTGTCAATTTGGATATATACATAAACAAATACATATGGGTACATGTATGTGTCGTGTTTAAATTACCAGATATGTCACTTATAGCCGAACTTCCGTAGCGACGTAGGCTGTCAATCAACGGGCATCGAGTTCGAACTCTCGAAGCGACGTAGGCTGTCAATCAACGGGCATCAACTTCGAACTCCCGTAGCGACGTAGGCTATCAGTCAACCGGAATCGATTTTGAACTCAAAACTCGACCAACGTTCCTTCAGTCATTTGACAAAAGTCGATGCCATATCCACCAATAGGACGCTAACATTTCTTTTTAGTTATAGGGCAGTAATTTCTCTTGGAAAAAAAACTGCTTTGCGGCTTACTAGTCTGAGAAAGTCAGGAAATCCATTGGTAGGTGAAGTGGCATACCTCTGGTATACTTCCTGGTAATTGTACGTTTAAATGAAGAGCAGTTGGCCATATAATTGATGACTTAAGGTTGCGGTCGTTTGTGGCATGCACGGCCACCTCTTTGGTGTAGTAGTTAGAGCATCCGCCTCGAATGCGGGAGACCAGGGTTCGATGCACGAACAGATTATACTAAATACTTTGAAAATGGTAGAAGTGACTACCCTCTATGGTGCTCATAGTTGCGGGTATAGCATTACGACTGATGCCTTAGACTTACTGACTGAATAGGCTTACTAAAAGGACTGGTAATTATCTACTAAAACCAGTCAGTGTCATAATTTAAATGAAATGACATAAACCACCATAGACACAAACGAACCACCGACCGAGTCAGGACATATTGAAACACGGGTCCAATGAGGCAAATATAGCAGAAAGCATTATGAAAGAACACACAGACACATGTTGTCCTCTCTGTATCCGACCACATATGAACACTTAGTCTTGAACGGAGAAATTATTTATCATGAGCTATTTGTCCTTTTGTATTTCCCTTTTCAAATATATCCAATGATTATCCTTTCATTTATAAAGATTTTCCATATTTTTGTCCAGATACTTACATCTGCTGTAGATGTGTCGTACGGGGGAAGAGTTAACGAACGTTGGTTAGATGACGTAATAATTCCAATACTAAGGTTTATTTAAGCAAACTTTATTATAAATTATATGGGAGAATAGAAAACAAGGGTAAAGATACACATACGAGTCAATGCATGGCAAAGATTACACGTTGACATTTGAGACGACATGCGAGAGAAAACCAACATTATGGCACCTGGGTAATGTATCGACCCGATCAGCGCACACTGATCAAGGCCGACACATTCCGTCTCGGGATTTAGAGGTATAGATTAATGATTCCTGAAACAGAAAATCCACAAGAGGCGAAACGTGTCGGTCCAAAATAGCCTGTGCGGAACAGGGTCGACACATTACCATAGTCCATAATGTTGGTTTTCTCGAGACAGGACTCATTTCAGAACAACGTAGGCTACGATCAGCCTGTATATATATATGTTCCTTTATATTACAAGTTACGCAAGTTGACAGAGGCTTAAGTCTAACAACCTTATGTAAGTGCCATGTGAACCGTGAATATCTTGATCAGATCTGAATCTGCACAGTTCCCAAATGCCAACGAGTACCCGTTACCATGGACACGCTCATATATTCGTACATTCATCACACGAAGAAGAGGTCATAGATATAGCGCAAACACAGAGAGTACATTCAGCCTTCAGGTCAATAGAGAGGCCAATAGACACTCACACAGAATCTCGGAAACTGAGTACAAACAGTGTTGAACGAGCTTTTGAGGATCAACGGACTAATGATTGCAATCAAAACATCCAAAGGTCGGTTTGCGTGGGATGTGGTTCATATATCTATAACGTGAGATTACAACAATATTGAGCAAAATATGTCTACAACAATGTTAATACTATAGGAATACTTTTACATAGCTATGATTTATCAACTAATACTGACTTGATGGTATAAATACTGTGAAAAAACAATAAACATTTAAAATTGATCCATCGATTGATCTTCAAAAAAGAATTACATGTATTCAACATTTAAACAATTTCGTTTTCATATCATAGTATATGTCTGGTAAAAACCCGGACTGATCGAGAACGAATTCCATGCCTTTTTCATTTGTAAAAAGTTTAAGATTAAAAGCGATTTGTATCTAAATACATGGTTTAACCCTTTCCCTCATATATAGACGCTTTTTTACGCCTCTGCAGCAGACGGCTTTTGCGAAAACATAAAGACAAAAGAAGAAATTGCACAAAACGTGCAATTTCTTCTCTTGACACAATGTTTTCCACTTTTAGTCATAGGTTATCCATTCAATTATAGAGATTTTCTATGTTTTGACAAAATATGTTCAAAGTCATCTGCTGCAGATTTGTAGTATGAGGGAAAGGGTTAATGCTTGACCAAGTTTACATAATTTGTATTGTCTCTTTCAAAATGAAAATCCAACAGCTCTTTAAAATAAAATTAGCCCGTTATGTTTCAAAGCTTTTTGAAGAATTTTGCCTTGAATGTTGAATGTAATATTTTATATATGTGTTGTGGGCCAGAGACTTTATTACGCGAATACAATATTGTTATGTGTTGTATTGTATTAAATAATAATAAAAAGATACAGACTATGTTATGCATGCATATGACTTTAACGTATCACTCAGGTTCTATGTATCACTGATAGAAGCGTTTGTGTTAAGTCCATGTCACCAGCTAGTCAAATTTTAGGATGGAAAAATGTAATGGCATTCACAAGAAAGAAAACTTAAAGGAAAGAGACAAATACTAGGAGAATGTTTAATACGAATATGAATTATCACAGTACTCTAAGCAAAGGGAGTCACTGAAATGTCTAACCAAACAATCATCCAGACAACAAACATGTATTACTTCTTAATACTTCTAAATCCGAATTTCCCTTTTAACATCGAATCTTCTAATGCTTTTATGTACTGGATAGCTACAACTCTGGCCTTGGTTGTTACACTTTAACACATGTGACAGCTACAACTCTGGCCTTGGTTGTTACACTTTAACACATGTGATAGCTACAACTCTGGCCTTGGTTGTTACACTTTAACACATGTGTAGCAGACCACTGTTAAAAACATTGTTGCAAAAGGGGAAATGACTCATACTAAGCAATTTCTCCTTTTGCTTCAATGTGTTCATCTCTATTCAATTATTATACATGTACTTTCATTTGTAATAAAAAACATTCTATTTTATGCCTAGATGTTCTAACAGTCATCTGCTACTGATTTGTTGTAAGTAGGAAAGTGTTGAACTCCCCTTAAAGCTGTTACTACAGAAAAAAACCATTAATACTGAGTGATGTGTCATGATTAAGTCAAATACTGATAATGGTAATTTATACAGATAAATTCAATTGCGAACAGTGTTAACAAAGATCAGCATTTTTGTAAAGTCCAAGTTTTGCTTATATTGTTCACAACCCTTGTATCCATTCTGAGCAGAACGATTTATAAATAGATATATACCTATTGATTAAGAAACAAGCTGTCAATTTTAATTATAATCACCCTCAGTGTCTACTATCTGGATATCTAACTGGATATCTAACCAGTACCTGCCCTGTTTGTATGGACATTTCCCAAAGGCTGCATGAAACCGCCTCTTAATGGGATTCTTGCCCAGTAATATATTTAGAAAAAATGTTCCACAGTATAAAAGATCCTGTATGAAAATTTCATTATCATACACACAATGTCTACAAATGTCTAAAATTAAATAAACAAGTAACATATATAAATGATGTAATAAAGTATAATTATAAACAAGATGGTCATATGTCCCTGTAATAATCACTCACCAAACTATATGGTTTAGTAACATTTCTGTCAAATTATACTGAACTCACTTAAGCAGTTTCAAGGGAGAAGACTCTTAATGGTTTGTTATTCAACACCTTTTCTGATGCTGGAACAATCTCAGTGCTGCATACAAGTTACTACTTTGAACAATTTTGAGGAAAGGTCACTGGATGACAGACTCCGGACTCAAGATGACCAAATTAGATCAATGCTGAACACTTTGTGCTCAGGTGAGCTAGAAAAATTAACAATAGCTAGAAAAATTAACAATAACAATTGGATGCTGTACCAAATATGAAAATATAAATATCCCCAATATACATTACCCTTACACCAATTAATACTGTCTCAGTAAGAGCCATGCTCTTGTAAAAACAAAAAAAAACAAGCATGGTGCATTCGCTAACAGTGTAGATGCATAGCAAGCTGCACAATATGCACATGTGGATCTCTATCAACATTGGTCACAATTGTACAAAAAGCTATTTTATCTTGGGGAGGCACATTAGTGTGATGTTAACAATTATACTCCACTATAACATATTAAGTAATAAGCTTTTAACTTTCCTTTATATACAGACAAACTTGTCTTTGGAATTTTGGCATTCAGGGACAACTTTCAATGTCTACTTGATATATGTACAAGTTGGCTGCTTAATAAAGATAGCCATTAACAAGGATAAATTGTTCATGTTAGTCATTTCAACAATTGTAAGAATGTTTTCAACTCTGTTAAACAATTATTCCTTCATTTCCAAATTGTCTAGATTTTTTCATATTTAATTAAACATGTCTGCTGCGGATTAATTTGTTTGTATGTGTCAAAGGGTTTAGAAAAACATTTGAATACAGTGTAAATATACACAAGAAAGGCAGGGAATGAATTTAAGCAAATGCAACACATCTTAATAAATAAAACATATTAGCAAATAATCGCCAAATGTAAGAAAATCTATCACAATAAACATATCACAAAAATGCAAACTATTATCTATAGATGCATTTTATTACAATAATACAAAATGTATTCATTTAAAATTGATAAATGATGACAACAATTTGATTTAACAGTTTTCTTAATTTTTTCATAATAATGACAACATAATTCTATTCCAATCATTTAAAACAACATTCCATCAATCTTTTAGACACCAACATTTGTCATTGAACGAACCGGCATTCCTGGAAGTTTTTCCGGAGATTTGAGGGATGTCACACCTCTAAAGTGAAGATCTTTGTTAATTTTGTTCACTGGGTGGAGGTTGGTGGATTGGTCTCTTGGTACTGCATATCTGAAATAAAGATAACAGTTTCTACATCTCAAATATCTTTATCTCAAATGGCAGCTACTTATCCAGAAAACATTCACTCTATGTTTTATAACTTAACACAAATGACAGTGGAATCTACTGGAACCTAAATTTCATATGACTTTACATGAATGTCAGAGAAATCACTTGTAAACTAGAACTCAACAGTGTTTAACCCTTTCCCTCATACGACAATCCTGCAGCAGACGACTTTGAACATATTTTGTCAAAACATAGAAAATCTCTATAATTGAATGGATAACCTAAGACTAAAAGGGGAAAAAATTGTAGCAAAAGAAGAAATTGCACGTTTTGTGCAATTTGTTTTGTTGTCACTATGTTTTCAAAAAGCCGTCTGCTGCAGAGGCGTCAGAAAGCGTCGATATGAGGGAAAGGGTTAAGGAAAACCAAACATATACTATTTATTACATGTGTAAACAAAAATCTGCCTGCTCATTCATGCTAAGGATCCAAATGGATACTGCATGTCTAACAGAAAGTTCTTGAAACGTTTAATGGTAATTAAGCAATTGGCAAACAATGTATAACCAGATTAGACTGCACAGATAGGCTGGCTGATCCGGATTTCCCTTGATCACAAAATGTCTCTTTGGTTTGTTTTTGTAGAGCACAATTCTTTTTATAATCTCCTGAGCTGAATACAAATTGAATACAACAAGCAAATTACAAGATTCTTCATTTCACTTCAGTGTAATATAGTATCAGATTCTAGCTATGGCATAGGTGTGCGAAAAAAACCAAAATCATTGTTTTTGACTGTTGTAAATTTAGTGGTAAAAGGTTGCACAAGCTGTTGCACTGCTGAAGTCAGTTTTCCAAAAAGTTCACTCAAGTTGAATACCTCCTCCTTAAGGACACATACTGTTCCAATAACCTTATTCTATAGAAAGGAAACAAATATCAAAAGCTTTCCCTGATATACCATATCTTCATTTTGCTGTAGAGGTTTAATTGTGTATGTATGAGGATAAGGATTAACCCTTTCCCACTTACATGTAAAACAAATCTAAATCAGTAGCTGAAAACTTTCCAAATATCAAGTCAAAATTAAAGAAAAAATATCTAATAGACTATCTATAAAAGTATATTATTGGATAAAAGTCTGGATTATTCAAGTGCAAAAATCTAAAAGTGCCTAGATCCATCTGGCTGTATGGTACTTGACCCAAACATTATGCCTACATGGACAAGGCTAATTTGGCATTTTTTTTTATAACTCAAGGGTCATCATTAAAAAAGCCTTGCATGATTTGTCAAACTTGGCCCAGACATTTAGCCTCAAACATGTTAAACAAGAGATCAAATGAAAACTGTTCATGTTCAAGAGTTGACAAGGATAATTTGTCCAATTTTTGATAATCCAAGAGTGCCTCAGGCAATTTGGCTGGTTATCAAACCTAATGCCTAAACATTATGCCCACACACATGTTCAACAAGTTTGGTGACTGTTTAAATAAGAGAGGGGAGAACATTTGGACACCGCCCAACTCATGTGTTCCCACAATACGGTCCATACCAATACAGGCATATAAAAACTATTTCAATTACTATATTAAGTGAAAACTAATAATATTAACAATAATAATTATGATAATAAAGACTTTATTTAATAGAGGCTGCACAGCTGGGCTTCTCAGTTGACCTCTGCTAAAAACTTAATTACCTATTTGTATGCCATATAAATAGTACATGCATTGTTTAATTTGGTAGACATGTGCAAAATGAGCTTACTATGTTAGTCTATCAGGTAGCATATTATATCAATAAATCACATGATTAAACCTTTGACATATACAGTTTTGCAAAAGAGAATAACTTTTTGAAAATAATATGGCAAAAGGAGAAATTGCTCCCTGATTGATTTCTCCTTTTTTCACATTGTTCTCTGCTTCAGTTACATCAAAACGTAGCAAAGGGTTTAACTCTTTCCTCCAAATAGAACACATTCTGACTCCGCTGCAGTTACATCAAAACGTAGCAAAGGGTTTAACTCTTTCCTCCATATAGAACACATTCTGACTCCGCTGCAGCAGACTTTTGAAAACAGGGTGTGACAAAATAAGAAACTGCTCAAAATGAGCAATTTCTCCTTTTGCCATAATGTTTTGCCACTTTAAGTCATAGGTTATCTATTCAATTATAGAGACAAAATATGTTCGTAGTCGTCTGCTGCAGAATGGCTGTATGAGGAAAAGGGTTAAATAATGGCATGTTGCAGACACATATTCTAGAACTTTTTGAAGATTAACTTGCTCAAGAGGCTTCAATAGGATACTAATTGTTTGTCTAGATAGGGATTGAGGTGCAGCCTGATCTATATCTTCACTGCTGGCAACTGAACCCTTTCTTCAATATAGATGATTTTTGATCCTTGGGCAGCTCACAAGCTTTGAAAACATTTGGGCAATTTAAGAAGAAATTACTCCTTATAAGCAATTTCTCCTTTTGCTACAGTTTTTTCAACTCTTTTCAATAATCACACTTTCATCTTTAGAGATTTTCCTATCTTTTATCTAAATAGTGTTAAAGTCATGTATCTGCTGCAGACTTGTTGTATTTTGGAAAGGGTTAAATCCTGTCAGTCAATTTGGAGTGGGACATAGCCTGTTTACACTGTATATGAGCTGTATCGCGAGAAAACCAACATTATGGACTCTGCGTAACATGTTAATTCGGATCAGCATTAGCATGCTGCGCAGGCTTACCCGGATAGACACTTTACGAATCTTGTGGATTTTCTACTTTAAGGAATCATTACTCTATACCTCTATCCCCCTGAGGCGGAATGTGTCAGCCAGGATCACTCTGCGCAGACGGCACAGGCTGATCGGGTCAATACATTGCGCAGATGCCATAATGATGGTTTTATCGCGGGACGGCTCATACGTGCATGCATGTAATTATATATACTGAAAGTTACAATATGTTCATGCAATACACAAGTCATGCTTACCTATTATTTTACTATTTGCATTGATTTAAATAATGTTAATTGCTTTTTAAAGCTCTGAGTCTCAATAATTGGGTTTGAAGCAAATTTGTTGTAACTACAACATTAATGGATGCTCATGCTGACCAAAGAATTTGTATCAAAGGGAGAAAGAAGCATCCTATAACATTTCATTAAATTTCACCTAGCCCTTGATGAGAAATCAAACAGACAAATAAAGTGATTGACCAGCCATAAGACAGACAACCTGTCAGGAAGTAGCTCCTATATTCCACCAATCTTTGATTGTGCGGGTATGATAAAAAGTCAAGACTCTGGTGTGACTGGACATTAATAGACAATGCTGTGACAACTATGCTTCCCCAAAATTGAGATAATCAGTTACAGCTGTTGTGCATGCTTCCCCAGAATTGAGATCATCAGTTACAGCTGTTGTGCATGCAACCCTTAAGTTCTTGTAAAGTCAATATACATGTATATATTAAAATGGTTAGAACTACAATAATTTAATTATTGTTTGTAATACATTCACTTCTACACTTACTGTCATCTCATTCTTCATCAATATCACTAGAAGAAAATATTCATAAATTGTCAAGTAACTATTTATCCTTGGTAATCTCTGTTTGAACCTCAGGCCATGTTCATTAATTTTGTAAGTACATAAATTGGAAATGATGACCTGCCAGTCAAAGGAAAACTATAACATTGCCTATTAAAAGCTTCATAAAGTAGTCTTATAACTGAGAAGAATCTCATCTGGATTTACCGTTTCCCACATGCGATTCATTGTGATGCATCTGTAGCAGACAACATAAAATTATGAACAAATTATGGCCAAGTTAGAAGTTGTTCAAAAAGAGTTATCTCCCTGAATGCCAAGATGTTTTCAAAATAACTCTGACTTGTAGATTTTTTCCATGTTTTCCATGTTTTTTCACTACAGATTTGTTGAATAATGGAAAGGGCTAATATAAATTATATGCATCTGATGTAATAGTGATAAAAAACCACAATCAGCTGCAAAGATTAATCAGACAAAATGCACTTGAAAAAAGGTAGATACAGTACCTTTGTAAAAAATAATAAATAATCACTATGTACACAAACTGGATGTTTCACTTTTGAAATCTATGCAGAATTCGGCTCAACCTGAGCAATTTCTCCTTTTTCCACAATGTTTACAACTCTTTATCTTCATCATATTTTGAATTACCAGTTACTGCAAGCCTTCCAAAATATTTTCAAAGCTGATGTCATAAATTGATTGATTGAGGATATTAGTATGAATTGTTAATAGCCAGTAAATTGACAAGGGATCAGATTCCTGTGCATCAAAAGTTCAATTGAAAATTAATTATACATTAAGCCCATACTCGGGAAAAGGCACAAGTTTGGTTTTGTGAACAACATAGATCCAGATCTGAGATCATGTGCATCATGCAGCACAGTCCAATCATGATCTACATCATTTGCACATTACTTACACAACTCTTGTTAAAAGATTCTGCCTATTTATGTAGACTCTGACAAGATGGCAAAGGTGGATGAGATGATCTGAACATACACCATTTTTCATGCTCAGACGAATTTCACAATTATAAAACTAATGGTGTTATATAAACTCTTTCCCACATACAACAATCCGCAAAAACTTTGAAAACATTTACGTAAAAACAAGGAAAATCTCCATAAAAGAAAGGATGATAAACAAATAAAATTGAAAAATTGTGGCAAAAGATGAAATTGCTCATCTTGAGCAATTTCACCTTCTGCCGCAATGTTTTCAAAAGTTGTCTGCAAAAGATGGGGTCATAAAGTGGCATTAAAAGGCATTATCCTTCATAAAATACCTGTCTAATACACTCTGAGTGCCTTCATGTCATGTATATATGTACTGTGTTACAAACACTGATGTTATATCATTCTAATGTCATTTCATATCATCAAGAATACTAACATTATCCCTAGGAAATACTTTCTCACAGTGACAAGTATTTTCTCATCCAGGTTACAAATGAAATATCTTGGAAACATTTTTCGCAATGATATATTTTTGTCATCCCAGTAAAAACATTGTTACTCTTAATATTCAGAATATAATGTCACATAAAAGTAAATTACCTGACTTGGGCCATTGCATTTTTATCGAATCCTGCAAATGAGGATGCATAGGTTGACTCGAAATCTCCCCTCGTCTCATCAGCTACTTGCGACTTCCATTTGTCTTGTAACGATCGGTAGAGTCCGAAATTTGTGGGTTGAGCTGCAATGGAAGTTAGAATGTAATATCAAACAAAGGCTTTTAATAAGGGTTATATTTACAGAGGTTTAGATGAGGTTGTTTTATTTCGTTCTAAAATTCTTATTTTACCGTCTAACACTTTGATGTGGGTACTCAAAAGTCGTCTGTTACAGATATGTAAAAAATATCTTCATATGGGGATTTGGGTTGTCAATTTGGTTATAAATCCATTGTGGAGGCGTGATAGCCCAGCAGAAAGAAGGCTAGCAATCACTTTTTTTTATTCCGATGATTGACCAATGTTGTTGTGACTAGTGTCATTTGTCTTCCTCCAAAGTGGGCTAATTGTTTATGTGGGAAGGTTGCTTAGCCAGAGTTACCAGAGAGGAATGTTTTGTGGAGTACCTGCATGATTGTTAAAAGCCAAGAAACATCCATAATGTGAATTGCTGCCATGATAATACAGAAATACCTGAACTACACTTTTAATGTACTGTGAATTGCTGCCATGATAATA